>JXSR01S021433.1:39209-54895 GCA_000969725.1 Ophiothrix spiculata | reverse complement strand
AACACTTTTGATCCATACTTTTTTTGTTTTCTCTAAATCATATTATTACTAAATTCAAAATTTTTAGAAGTAGTTTAGCCTTCATATTATTCTTTGAAATAATGATAATAAATTCAATAAAATATACATATTGCCAATTTAATTCTCACTTATGATGGATAATTCACAGCTCTGCATTGTTATCAAGTATAATCTAAATAATAAAATCAGTTTGAAACGTTTGACCTTCTGTTTTGAAATATCTCTTTTGAAATCAATATATTAAGTATCATTATGCAATTTTCACAATTATTTATAACTTCAAATTTTTCAGACAGAGTTTTCAATTACTATGAGTGAAGACTTTTTGACATATGCTTAACATTTCTGCATTGACAGCAAAGTAATAATATTTCAAACAAATTTTAACATACGTTTGGGAAAATCATAATTCCCTGCAAAAAAGTAGTGATATAATTCTTTAAGAGATGGAAGGACAATTAGTAATATAATTAAATTTAATAGTCTTTTTATTACCATGTTCTAGATATTGAAACATCAGGAAATATTCAGCGATTCGAAATATTCATTGATTAATCACATGAACATAACATTTTCAACACGGGACATCAAAAAATAATAGCGATATGTTATCTTTCATTGTTAACTTAGTAGAGTATCATTGCTAAAAATGTGTATTGATCAACATACAAATTTATTAAAACTTTCATCAATTTTCACACATAATTTTCTCTCATGTTATTGCTCCCATAACCATGCATTAACACACAATGGCTAAAAACTCGTCTCACAACTGACGGTTCCCCTTTTCAACAGACTTGTCTTCTACAGACTAGTCTTGTCATTTTTTGTGACAGACTAATCTGCAGTCTGTTGAATAGGTGAACAGACAATAACCAGAGCAAACTCTTATATGGTACTTTACTCTATATTTGGTCAAATTGTTACCATATTTGTATCAGCATCTGATTAAGATTCTAGCCATATCTACACAAGTTCAAACATACAATCAGGGGGAAGGGGGGGATCTGGATGGGTGGGTAGGTGTCCTTGGCATATTGGGGGTAATGGGATCTAATATATACATGTAAAGGCTAAATCAAGCAAAATCAGTCTACTGGTGCTGAACAAGGTCTTGAGAATGTTTGATAAGAATACAGACTTGTCTTGATATTGTGCAAACAGAGGAGGGCAATAAGGGTGAATGAATGAACGAACGAACGAACGAACGAAAGGTGCAACAAATTTGCATATCGGTGTGATTTCAAAAAAAAAAGGAGGATCAAATCTAAAATGGAAAATCGTGCATCAGTTAAATATACTGCAAATAAATTGCATATTGGCGACTTCATCAATGATGGATCGATCAAACGAGACTCAAAAATGGTAATTCGTGCATCAATTGACTATTTTGCTTGTTTTCGCTTTGTCGTCATAGCTACCCACCCATGGATTTGTGGTTGGCTGTTCTATTGTTTCGTGTTGGTGATACCCTGTGTGACCTACCTGGCCTCCTGCAAAGATTGTGATGGGTGTGGCTGGTGGCTTGGGACGGTAAGGGATGGTGGCTCCTTTAGGGGGTGACTGCGGAGGAGACAAAGCAAGTGGCAAGAAAAGAGAATTGGAGTCATGGTTTAGAATGGGTGGCATGATGATAATGAACAGAAATTGGGAAGAAAAACAAAATCTGGATCAAAGTTAATCAATAAATTAGACAATCTTCATCAAACAATTATCTGTGGCAAATAAAATCAGTCGGTACAATAGTAATATCAACCTGGTCATTATGATGTAGCAAATCTATCTTCATGTGCACTCAAAATCAACTCGAATCCATTAGTTTTTAAGACAATTTCTCCAGGATATTTCCTTACTTCATATCTACAACTTATATAACAACTATTAATATTTCATATGTTTACAACTAAATTATCTCTCTGCTGACAGTTGAAGCAGAATATAAAGTCATTCCTTCTTATATAGGAATAAACCCATCCTAAAGCACACATTTAAGCAATGATTCTTTTTGATGATGCTTTTGAGGTTCTATTGACACTGGCATCTCTTCTCTTGAACCCTGATGTATATAAATAAATAGTGCCTCAGTTTAAACTGATCCAGATCATTTCAACAGATATATAATTACAATTGAATTATTACAAACCTTATTAATCAACCTTTAAAAACTCGATTTCACTCCCTTTGCTTATAAGCCTTATTACTATATTCTTTGACTATGTTTACCACATTCATATAGAAAATAATAAACCCCATCACCAGGCTCATTAACCCAGTTTAGCAAACTGTTATATTATATTATAAACCTCATTACCTAACCTTTTAACCCAGTTTAATCAATTCATTTGAAGTATAAACCTAATTATTTGACTCGTTTAAAACCGTACCCAACTTGACTCAATGCATTCAGACACGTAATAAACCCATCACCAAACTTTTTACTCAGCTCATCACATTTCTAACAAATAATAAACCTCATTGCCCAACTTTTTAACCCAGTTTATCACTGGCATTCATCTAAACCCGATTAGCCGGCTGTTTAACCCAGTTTAGCCTACCTCTAGCATAACACAGCATACATGGTAGACAGCTTTTGTTATTGCTTCTGGTGTTCCTGAGATGGTGACAGCTCTTTCTGTTGAGCTGGGCAACATTTCACTAGCTACTTGTATTGCTGCTCCTGTCGTCTGCAAAACAAGAAAAAAAGGGAACAAAAATGTGTAAAACAGTGCTAGTGATTAGCATATTTTCCACCTGGAATTTGCAGTCTTGGGATATTAAGGGAGCTACTTGCCTTCCTGTATAAAAAAATGCCTAAACACATTGATTAGCATATTAATTTCCCCCATAACTTGCAAAAAGGATTTAAGGTATTAAGTTGAGCTGGCTAACTATCTATTTGATATTTGTATAACTCCTCCTGTCAACTGATTTTTTTTTTAAATCTGGAATTTGCAAAACTGTATTTTGTGTAATTGGTTGAGCTGGGCAATATTTCATTTGCTACTTGTACATGTGCTGCTTCTTAGAGAACTAGGGATTTTTTACAAAAATTGCAAAAAAATTGCTCACACATTTTCTGGAATTGGCAGTATTGTTTCCATGTCATCCACAAATGTGTCAAATATTCAGAAATCTTGCTACTTAGGAAATTTCCACCAGGAATTTGCAATCTTACGATAAGGGATTGGGACAATTTAGGATGACATTGGTATATTAAAAATCATTATTATGATCTGCACTGTGCAATTCAAAGTATTAACATTACAATTACAAGTATAATTAATGTTTAAGCGAAATCTTTCTTTTCAAATTTAAAATCAAGTTTATCATAACAAACAACACAAGTAGTAAAAAATTACGATATAAAATAATTTCCGAAATTTATACTGAAATCTGACGAAATATAGGATGCACTGAAAAGTATTTTCCAAATACTAGTCGTCTGTATATCTAAATTAATTTCCTGACCCATTCTCAACAAACCTATAGGCCAATCAATAATTTATTGGACAATGTAAATAAAAATCCAGAGTGCAGAGCCCCGTTGCTTGTAAATGTAACCCCGATCCTGGATTTTTGTTTATATTGTCCAATAAATTTTCATTTTGCCTATAGTATTTACATTTTCACTCTGACCCAATTATTCCCAATTTCTATTCTGTGTCCAATCAAAAGACATCACTCACTACACAAAGCCCACCACCCTGCATACAGTCCGTCACCCAAACTCTAATATCTCAAAAATGTTTAGCTTGCTTTAATCTTATCAAAACAACTATGTTTACAAAACAAACTCTCTCACACCCGAGTTCAATTAAGTGAAATAAATCCGGAAGATAAAAACTGATTAAATCAGTTTGTTATCCAACATCCTAACGAAGCAGATTCTTTCGCACACCATGCTGAGAGGTAACTGGGCTTTCTTGAATGCCATGCCAGCATCATGCAAGGTATTCAATCTTGATAATTTGTTCATTTTGTAGACTTAACCTACATTAGATTATGAGACCTTATTACATTAAAATCTGCTCTAATTCCTTGTGATCACCCTCGTCTTGCTTTGAAGTTGTTTAATTTAGCATAAGCCCAAACCTCCTGCACCTTTGCCCATCGCTAAAGATATGTATAAAGAACAGTCTGAGCACGACTTGTCAATTTTAAGTTCAACTTTACAGGTAGCATGTTTAAAATTATGGTGAGCCCCAGTGATAGGTAGTGCAAAATATGCTAACCATTTTTTTGGCTGCAAAGTTGTCTGGGTTTTCCAATTTCAAAGTATTCATTCAGGAGCAAGAAGCTGTTATGTTAAGTTAGCTCAAATGGTAAGGGCGGAGCGGAAGGTCTCGAGTTTGAACCTGAACGGTGCCAAAGTTGAGTGTGAGTGAAATTTCTTTGGACATGGAACAAACTGCAAATTGTTTAATGAAAACCCATACTAGACTCAGGGGGCTGATCATGCAGGGCAACCATATTTTATCAAGATCAAGCATCCCTAGAAGTGGTCACAAAACCTGAAATGATGCTTGGGGTGGAATGAAGCTTACTTGGCCCACAGTGGTCAGCGCACACCTGTACAGTGTACAATGTGCAGAGTCAGTGTGGAATTACAAATCAGGGAGGTATACATAGCGCACTATAAATTCCCTGTATTTGATATCTATTGAAACCATTGATTCAACATTTTGTTAAAGTTAGCTGTTTTGTGAGTTCATACAATTTATTGTATTAAACCAATTATTGATAAACAACCAGAATTGAAAATCAGTATTTATCTTTCAAGCCCCCGTACCCGCCCTGTCATCACTACCAGCACGGCCCAGTCTGAGCAATCGGCAATCTAAACACAGACCTTGCAAGCAAGCCACGGACCAAATACGAGAAAAAACACTCGAGTCGTAAGTGCAAATGTTTTGATTAAGACTGCAAGTAGGGGACTACGACACTAGATACGGCCTCCAGGGAGGTTTTTACTTGGCACATCCCGAGTGTGAGCCAGCGAGTGAGAAACGGTGAACGCATAGAATGTAACTGTTAAAACTTTTAACAGCCCAGAGGGTTACATAGCAAGGAATCTGACATGTTAGACGGGGAGCGAGGGAATGAGGAGAGTGATAAATCTGTATCATCAACAGCGCAATTTTAATCAATGGATTTTCATATCTCAAGGGTTCTTATTTCAAATATCATGACCTAAGGAATTAGAGGAGTTCAGTGAGATAGCTGCTAAGTGTTTATTCCTTCACACATTTCTGTGTTCAAATTCATATTTAAACTGACAGTTTTAATTGTTTCTGAGGAGCGGCAGGGGAAGAAACAAGGTAAATTGTATACTTTGGGTTCCATTGAAACTTCATCTAAACCATTGGACCCTAAATCACGACCGTAAGACTACCCCTAAAGCCTAGTTCTAACATTAACACTAGAAACAAACCATATCTTTACTCCAAACTAACCAAAAACACTAATACTAAAACCAAACCCATTCTGACCCAATAGCCAAAATCTGACCCTGACTGATTCGAACCCTTAACTTCAACCTTAAAACTAGCCCTAAATCCAAATTCTATCCCTAATATGCCAACCAGACCACCAAAACTTTAAACGCTTTATGCCTGTTATCCCAATATTGACCCTGACAGCTGAAATCTGACAGTTAACTCTAATCCTAAAACTCACTTAAGCTTCAACATTACCAATAACCCTAAATCAAATTCTGACCCAATGTTCCGATTCAGATTCTCAACCCTAAACTCTATAATTAACCCTAAACCTCGATCCAAAATTTAATTCATTATTATAGTTAACCTGCTTAAAATTTCATGTAACCATTGGGGAAGGTCAAAAGACCAGGATAATGGAAAAAGGAAGGGAGAAAAATGAAAGTTAAAACAATACATGGGATCCTGGGTTAGATATTCCATGTGCATATATTGATAGAAAGGGTCAGAAAATTACCAATTTGCATGTCATGTTTTGACTTAGTTCTATGGGTTTAATATGATTTTTATCAATTTCTCAATCACTTTTATAGGATCTCAGAAAAATCAAAAGGAAACAAGTTCAAAATTGTATTGATTTATTTGACTGCTACCAAACACGATATTCACTGCATCTCCAAAACTGCATGCGGCAGCTATACTTGCCGATACAAATTAACACAGCACCCCGTTGTATATTTGATGAAGTTTCAATCATCTATAAGCACTGATACTATGCACACATGTATCACAATTTCCACGTTTATGCAAAACCAGTTACATGGTATGTTTAGTGGCATGATCATAATTCCAATTTCTTTCAACTTTCTGTTAAAATCATGAAATCAATGCTGATACACTTGAAGATGATATTGCCTGATTTGTAATTGACTATGCACTAACTTAGCTCAGACAGATATATAATAGGTGAGAGTGGCATATCTTTATGCTAATCAAAGAGGGAAGATTTCTCCCCCTGTGATGAAAATGAAAGAACACCATTCAAGACTGAGTCATGAGCTTGGTGAACTTGTGCCTCTACGGATGAGGTAAAAAATAAACAGGTAAGGCCGCATAACAAAAATAAGTTGTTTCTCGTCCGAAGGTTTCTCAAAATGTGAGGGAGGGAGGTATTTTTTTTAAGGTTGGTTAGAGCCCGGGCTATCCAGGTTTACCATTGTTTGATGTTGACTGCACATTCAGTTGCTGTCTTTTAACTCTATGTGATATAGATAGATCTTGGTTTGATGACAGTTTCAACGTTAAAAATATCAAAAATTTAAAGAATCCTTTAAAAAGGAAAGCGGGTTCTTGATATTTGAACGATTTTGCTCAATTTTTGACATCTTTTTCGCCTTTTTGAAAAAAAAATTGATGCAGCACCAGAAATTGAGCAGGAAAGGGACGAAAAACAACTTTGTTTTTTTATGCGGCCTAAAAGTAACGGCCAGGATTTGGAGGTATTTTACTGAGAATTACTTAGATTAAACAAGTTTAAAAATCATGAACACTAGTCATATCATGCGTAATTCACGCCAGCAAATATCGTCATGTTAGTGCAAGAAAGTCGTATCTGCAATAGCTGCCCTAAGTTTTATTCATTTTACAACTTGTCATAAGAATGTGAAAAATCCTTCAAAATTCCCATCTTTTGTCAGTGGTTCTTGAAATGGTTCTTACCGTCACCTGAAGAACCATTTCAAGAGCCACTGACCCAAGACTGGAGATCATACAGTGTGCAATCCAAATTAATCACAAATGGCAGCTATTGCAGATACGACTTTCTTGCACTCATATTATGTCATTGCAAATTCATCTCAGCAAGATTGAGGTATACTGATCATCCTTCATTACCCATCCACCTACATAATATAACACTAGAAAAGCGAAACTATCAATAAATAACCTTTCCACATAATGTGAGAAAATAACTATCTATTATCATCATCAAAATATCACCCGTCAAGATAGTTACAATAAAAAATGTGGGAGGCTGTGACTTTTATTTACGATCGTTTGAACAACCCTTGTGACATCTATAAATGTCACTTTTCACTCACACTCCTATCTTTACAAATTGCTATGAATTACACATTAAATTTATGATTTCAGAAACAAATCACTTAGTTTAAATCCTGAATAGGTCAGTGAACTAAGTTAAAAATCAATTTTGCTCGCTCTACTCCCCGGAATCTAAGCCAAATTTAGCACCGCTATTGATGGATGGTGTGCATTAGCTCAATCAAATTTAATTACATCTCGCCATGGCGCACAATCAAAATGGCCGACACGCTTGACTACCGTTGTCGGGTTATATAGCACACACAGCTCACACGAGTACTAGTTCATCGAGTGACTCAATGCAACTAAGCATATGCATGCCATTCTTTCCGCTTGTGTTTTTGTTAAACAGATAGTACATCAATGGGTTGGGAATCAAAATATATGCCTTGTATTGTTCAGGCGATCACAGGCATGTTAAGTAGTCCCTTTGCCGTAACATTGTCGCGAGTCGTTCATTTCGCTTTTTATTTATGTTACCTGCACTGCTCTAATGAATTGGCATTCGCTCCATTCCATAACATAAACTTGAGTCAGAATTGGTGTAATTGTGAACGGAGACGAGCGAGTGCGATTCAATCAAATTTAATATCGGGCTGGGTATTTACATTGTAAACAGAGGTGAACAGCTGAACACAGTTTGCGTTATTGAAAAAAAAAGAGGGATGTTTTTAATTTCCTTCAAATTGCACATTATGTAGGACTAACAAGAAGTGGTGAGAGCGTGGAATGTTACCTAGTCATGTCCAAATGCAAACAGCGCAATTTATGAGGTAATTAAATATATCTTCTGGGATTGCAAGCAGTATGGAGTTTTGAAATTACGAAGCTGTAGACATTTCTAACTGATATTTCTATAAAAATGTATGAATCTTGATATAGAATATCAGTTATTTCATAATAGGTTTTAAAATTCCAATTGAAATAAGTCATGTGACTCTAGCACAGATGATTTGTGAAAAAGTGCAAAATTGGGTTAACTATTGTCAATTTAATATGCTTTACTGCTGTTTGAATTTCAGTTCAATGTTTCACATTCATTTTAATTGCAGCAGAGGTAACAGCAGGGACGGGGGATGTAAATTCTACATGGTCCACGGGCCAAGGAAATTCCACAGACATAAAATGTTATTGAAAAAACTTAAAGCAACTAATTTTAACAAGTATTGAATTTTTAATTTGCAAAATTGTCACAGAAATTGGACCAAAAGGACAGCAAATATAAGATCTTGTTAAATGAACTTAGGCCGAAGCGTATATTCATTAAATGCTACCACCTCTGCTCAGAAACTAAATTCGTCATGCGAGTGCAAAAAAGTTGTATCTGCAATAGCTGCCTTACGTCATAAATTTGGATTGCACACTGTATGGACCTCCAGTCTTGGGTCAGTGGTTCTTGAAATGGTTCTTTAGGTGACACTGTCACCTGAAGAACCATTTCAAGAACCACTGACATAAGACAGGAACATTTTGAGTTATTTTTCACATTCTTGTTACAGGGTGTAAAATAAATATAACTTAATGCAGCCATTGCAGATACGAATTTCTTGCACTCACATGACGAATTGTATCTCCATCACATTGAAAACCACACCGGTCATGCCCAACTTACCTCTCTCATATCTTTAATTTTGGAGCCCCCTTTACCGATTAACGAACCACACTGACTGGCTGGTACAACTAATCTCAGGGTGACGGGTGGTTTGGGCGTCGTTTGTGTCGCCATTTGTGTTGAGTTATCCTGGACAACGAAAGAAATAAAGCAGAAAACATCATTTTGAGAATTGTGTCATCTATGGTGAATACTGGTGACCTAATTTTATGTTTTAATGAAATTGCATGCATATTAACTCTGTCAGGCATTTCTTACTGACCTGGTAAACATATGAATTTGTATAAAATCTAATTGAAGCAAAAACTATATTTATAGTAATATGCTTTATTGTATAACTCCCAGATTCTTGGCAACTGGTTGTTGGTTAAATGCATGTTGCATGCCATGGAATCTTTATAATGATAATGATTCCTGATTAGCATAAAAGACACTAATCACATTTAATAGGACAATAAACACCATAAACCATTATACAGATGCAGCAGAAATTAGATCTTGATAGAATGTTACCACACTTTTGAGATGAGGTATATAAAGCAAGTACTGACTGCTTTATATTCAGGGTTGGCTAAATGTAAAGCCCATCAGTGCTCCAAAGAATGGCTACTAATTTCTCTTTGGCCTTTCGTCGGCTCTTTGGCCAAAATCCAATTGGAAAATAGCTGGCCTGTGGTCTATCACCTTCATAAATCCCCTCAATATTTGTACTAAATATATTTTTGAAACCTTTTACATCTTTCATGCATCGATATAGAAATATTTTGACCTCTAAAACAAAATCTATTTATTGAAACTGATGTTTCCCCCTTGTCGTAGAAAGTCAATCACAACAACATCTTTCATTACAAGATCGAACAAATTTATCACCTGAAAAAGAAGCATTTTGTTATGAAATAAAACACTTCCAAGTTCAGAAAGCATTTTTATGCAACTGACATCATTGTTTTCCTCTTCTCACTGCATGTCTCTATAGAACAACCTACAAAAACAATACACACAACTTTCAGGAAAACTTTGCAGCGCTAAATCGGGGGGAGGAGGGGGCACTTACTACCCCACGTCTACCGCAATCATGGTTGCAAAATCAGGCTGTCTAATACCTCAATTTGAAGATTTTCTTTGCAAATTTGGTACTTGTACAGTTCTAATTTGCAAAATTTCTTAAAACGGTGCAAAGTTTAAAACATTCATGACATATGCATCGCAATAGCTTAAATCTTTGCAGAAATTATAATTTGTGTACAAATTTTACTCAAAATGAAGGCATTTTCTTTTTTTTAAAGTGTAAAAATTCAGGACATTTGCGTCAAAATAACATAAGTCTTTGCAAAAAGTGATTTGTGTAAAAATTTGACTGAAAAATTTGGATGATTTGATACAAAGATAAGTCCTCATTCCTTAAAAATTAGTTATTTCAATGAGTGGCACTTCAAAGTTTCCAACAGGACATTCCTACACAAATCATTTTGAGTACCCTCCCCCCGTGCCAAATCATAACAAATATAAAAAGTCAACTTCTTACCAGAACATGTTAAAACTTATTACAAAGAGAGATAGATACACTGACAAGAATTGGATGGAAAAAATTGCATCTATTTTTGGTTTTCAAATCTCCAAAGGCTCATTCAAAACAACAACAAAACGAGTTCCTGCGATTCAGCTTATGAAAATATTTTGCTAACAGAGGAAGAAGCGGGAAAACATCCCTCGGGCTAATGGCGGGCGGATAGGAATCCTGACAACAGTTACTAACATGAACGCTAACTATTTCACGTAATATCGAAGTTGATGTTTGCAATGAAAAAAAATAAAGAAAAAAGAAATACATGTCTTCTTAACTTGATTGGAACAGATAGTTGAAATGCTGGTATACGAAAGATGTCGTTCTGCAATTTATATCAAAAAAAAAAGAATCCCTGAAATTTCACTCAAAACAGACAACTCAAATCAGTGCATTTCACTGAAAATTTCAGAACAGCATCTTGTAGATGTCAATTAAAATGAGCAGAATGAGGGCTTGATTTTCAAATAAAATAGATTTTCTTATCAAAAACTAAACTGTCACTTACAAGCGAGACCAGATAAAGAACGATATAGAATTTCATTTGAATCATTTTGATAGGTAGGGAAAATAAATGAAATCTTTGTTACATGCTTTCATGAAGAAAAAAAAATGATTATATCATAAAAGTAAAACCAACTTGGGCATGATATTAAATTGGTCTACCTAGAATCAGCATAAGTAGGAGTACACTGGCAATGTATAACCCTAACTCCCAGGCATTTAAAAAATATCGATCCAAATTTCCTCTTTCCCTGGGATTCGAACCTGTAAGGTCTTCAGCTCGTTCACTCAGTGACATGATATAAGTGCGTCTGACGCGCTCAGGGTATGATACGAAATATATCCTGGCAGCGGCTTTTCCAAATATGGTCATATATTCTCTTAGTGGTATGATAATATACTGTTATGGCAATTTGTTAAATTAAATGCAGGATCCAGAATTTAATTCCACATCATTAGTAAATGTAAGCATGCATGTGTTTTTTATCCATTTTTCAGTGGCAAAATAATTTTTTGACAAAATACACTCGAAAACGCTTTTATACAGTCAAAATCCTTCATGTTATGCTGTTTTTACTGTAAACCATTTTTTATCAAAATCTTATATATAATATTGCTTTAAAGCAATATTGAACTGTGCCTTTCAGATGGTGCTGAAATATTTCACCCAGAAACACTGTAAAATTAAGATAAGATTGTGTTTGGTTTGGCCAGGTACCTAAAGTAAATGATGCATCATTTAATTTAGTATGCAAATACAAAGACAATCCAAAGCATAGAAGCCTTTCCATGCAACATTTTTAGCGGTATAAACTAAAAGACATAACATTTTTCAGTTAAGCATAAATTCATCACTTAAAACAACCGAATCAATTAAAAAACCAGTAAAGCACAAAAACACATGCAAAGAGGAAAATTTACCGCTAAGACAAGTTTCTCTCGGTTCGTCAACCAAGTGCAACTAACTGGACCGAGTAATCAAATGTAAAGAGGAAAAAGTAGCATCGATTGCAAACCCTTCAAGATTCTCCTCTGCATGTTTCCAAGCTACTTTAACCCTTTCCACTCTGGATGTTTTTCCAAGCAAAATATTTGTCTACATTGTATCTGCTGAAATAAAACCTTAATTTCTCCATCTTGCTCGGTACCTTCTCTATTCTTTGTGCCATTTGAGCTGATAGATGTTCCAGATTTTAAAGCCATAGAACCAAAAATATGCATGTGTGTACTATACAGAATGCAACAGGAAAAAGGTTAAGCTTAAAAGTGCTCTATATACTACTGATAAATATTTCAACCTGGGATTTCAACCTCAACTGCATCTTTTCAAACTTTGATCAAAAATGTTGAATAGTCACTCATTCAATATTAGCTAACTACTCAAACGCAAATTAATATCATCGTCAAACTTTTATATAAATCTGTTTCCAAATACTAAATTAAAAAAAAAATTGAGAATGAAGCCAAGATGCGCCATTTGTCTGCTCACATGACAGAGGGTTAATTCCTATAGCAAACAATGATGATAAGATCTTCATATATGTAAAAAAAAATAGTCTGAAAGCCAGGTGATACTAAATTCTGGTCTGGGTAGAGATGTGCCCCAATAATTTTTGAGCGGTACCTGTGAAATATCAATTTTTACAGAAAAATAGATCTATTATACTAATTGCCCAAATTTTGAGCAAAATTTGTACAAGAAATGGGGAAAATGCGACTATCCTATAAAACCTCCAGTAAAGTCCACCCTGGTTTATTTTGTTTTATTACAGATTTTATTTTCAGCTTAGAAAAAGATTCTTTTTAAAGTACATATGATACCGAGAAGCAGAGTTTGTCATGTGAGTGCAAGAAAGTCGTATCTGCAATGGCTGCCTTATGTTATATTGATTTAAAATCTTATCACTAGAAGATTAAAAATTGCTAAAATTTTCCTTGCCACATGTAAGTGGCTTTTGAAATGGTTCTTCACCTGAAGGACCATTTCAAGAGCCACTGACCGAAGACTAGAGATTACACAGTGTACAATCCAAATAGTAATGACAAATGGCAGCTATTTCAGATATAAGGTTTCTTGCACTCACATGAAGAGTTATGATTCTTTAAAAGAGACATGCCAGTATACATAAAACCAAGAAATCTTGTGTTAAAATGTTCATTTTTTAATACATTTCCTAGTAGTAGTGGATATTTTGCAAGGATTTTCCCCCTTTCCCATTTTACAAATGAGTACCCCTCCCGGGCGGTATATAATAGACTGCAACATTGCACCTGTGTCACAGGCAGCTATATCCGCCTGAAGACGTGCAATAACCATGCCACTTGCAATCGACGGAAGACGCAACAACTGCACAACCAATGGTCAATCAATTTTTTATCTCCTCTTTTGTTTCTTATCAAGTCAATAATCTTGTTGTGAAGAAGTTCACAATTGGTGGTTTGTTGATAGTGATAAACCGATTCTTTATATTCTTCTATCAAAATGAGAAAATGGCCAAATAAGTACGGGTATTGATCAATAAATGTCCTGTAAAAACCAGATTTGTAAAGAAATTTGATTTCACTAGAGATAGGTACTAAATTTCTGTCATCTTTTATGCAAGTCATTTCAGAGTACCTGACAAGATTGTAGTGCGTAGCTACAGCAGACCACCTATTTGCAATTTTGAGCTGTCGCGATGTGTAACAACATATTTATATATTGCCACATTGGCTTTGAATTAAATCAAAATTTCATGACGTTGTGATCAACATGACAGGGCAATTGATAATCAGCTCGTCATGCTTGATGTGATATTGGGGTAAACTTTACGAGAGCTTGGAATGTACATCCATGAAAATTGATGTACATTCCACAAGTAGAGATTGTGTTTATAAATACGATGATGCATCACCAGATGTGGATTTACGCTGCGTAATTCAACTGCGTGTGTGTGTGTTTGCGCCTACACGTTATACCTAAGTGTACTACCAAGTCACTCATCATGCTCACGCACACACAGTGTGTGAGGCACACAAACGCATAAAGTTTAATGTACATGGATGTACATCCCCGGAATAAACATGGATGTACATCCCCGGAATAAACAAGGATGTACATGCCAAGCTCTTGTATATAGTTTGCCCCATTTTCCAAGCACAAAAAGGACAAGATTTAATATGCACTTTCAATCTTTAATGTCATACTTGTTGGGCGACAGCTTCAACAAACCAGCTTGAAGTTGTACATGTAGATGTAGACATGGTGTTGGTGGTAGTTGTGGTGTGAGAGTGTTAGGTATTCAAACATGCTACAGAGTTGTTCATCGCTAATCAACAACTCTGCATCCGATGCGTCGGCGTATTTTTATCACACATCGGGTGGCTTTACCTTTCAACAATAAAAATCTTCCTGAAAATGTATTCTAAATGTTTTCAACTTAACAGATACTCATCTCAATCAAAATACTTTGAATAATCTGAAACAAAATGCTAGTTTTTAAATGATTGTTGCTTTGTCGTTTTCAACTGTTCCCAAGCGCCAGTCCTTGCACGTACTCAAGTTCCCGACGCGCGATGGACAGTGCGCTAATTTATGTGCACTGCGTAAACGCACCTCTGTGTACGCTGTGCCGTGCGTGACGCGCTTATTTGAGGAAGAAATTGAAGATTTTTTAATCCTTTGTTTAAAAGTTAATATTTCGATTGATGAAAATCAAAGAATAAACTTAACTTATAATGTGAATAATAAAACAATAAATTGCTTTTCTTATTCAAATGCAGTTGAATGTTAAAAAAAGCACATCAACGTCAATATAAGAAGTTCCAAACTTGTAACCCTTCTTTAAGTAAGTTTGTTTTTAATAGATACAAGCAGGTGTTCAGGACTAAATGAGAATTCTATTTGCTGTGATATGGCGACAGCCCTACAGGGCAGTCAAACAAAAAAATGTTGCCATTCGGCATTGTGGCGATATAGACACCTGGTCCGAAACACACTATCCACATTCATAAAAGATGTACCTCGCGGGCACAAGGCAACGAAGAAAAAAAAAGACAATGTCCTCTTCTGCAAAATCTGTCTTTGAAATAGCGGGGGCACACTTTATCATTGCTAGATGCAAGTAAAAAACAATGTCCTCTCCCGCAAAATCCATCTTCGAAATGGCGGGGGCACACTACATCATTACTATATGCAAGTCGGAAACATCTTTGAATTGCTTTTGAGTTGGTGTTTTTGATGCCATTGATGAATCGTCCTACAAATTTGTTTCCCCTTCAGAACCTTTTGTCTTATATTTCAAAAGAAATACAAACTGTACCCTACTCGGGCGGCCATATTGGATTCTGGCAGCGTCTTCCTTCAATTAGAATTTGATAACCAAGGAGTTAAAAAGAAATATATTCAATCTAATTAGGGTTGTTGAACTGTGCAGAGCACCAAAGCACAAAAGAGAGCAAATTGAAA
>JXSR01S021433.1:4171-20674 GCA_000969725.1 Ophiothrix spiculata | reverse complement strand
AAAATCTCATCCCTTTTTCAAGTTGAAATCTTCTAAAGAAAGCTACAATATAATTGGTACAGCGGGAGGAAACAGAACTCCCTATGTACAATTTCCAATGTTCAAAAAGAAGTTCTACCGAATGTAATTTCTAACAAATGGGATTTGCTACATGATCTGAGGGAAGTCTTACAAAAAAGTACTTCAAATACTAAGCTTCAGAGTCATTAGAAGTACCATTTTGAACCCAGCACATAAAAATTCAAAAAAAAAAGTTCCATAAATAGTTGAATCAAACATTTCATACTTGATTCCAACACTTGTTTTTCAAACTCCATGGTGATTCTTTGTCTCATTCAATTTATTCCTGATTCAATGACTGATAATCTCAGAAGAGATCTTCCATATAAATTGTCTCGAATGACAAAGTAACCCACGTATCTAATCAAACCAAGCATTGCGCAACAAATAATCTGTACATAGAAAAGGAGGAAATCTCGTATTAGAGCCCCCGTGAATTTTTATTACGTCAAATAAGCTCTGGACACAAACACCTGTCATATCTATATTTGATCTATGAAATTTTTGATATGATAATGACATAAGGCCAATAGAAATCAATGATTTGCCACAAAATAAATGAGACGATGAATGTGATACACAATAAGTAGCATACACATCATATGATTCTCAAAACACAAAAATCCTTCTTAAAATCCTAAAATGATTCTTTGAATGAACTTCATAATAACTGAACCTCTTCAAAAATAAACAAAAGAATTTTTCTTTGTCAAATTATTGTGCAAATGTTAAAAATCTTCAAGTAAAATTTGAAGTGGATTTCATACTTAACATCTTAAGGCTGAGAAAAGAAAAGTTTGTCTCACATACCTCGCGCTCATAAAATATGAGGAGTCACTTTTGCTGCATAACCCTATATGCCGAGACCAAATTTTTATGCTTGTTTTTAATCATGAGAAAAAAAATTTGGCCATGGAGTAGAAAATAAGGAGGCCAATAACACAATTTAAAAAAAATCCCACATTCTGCCTAATCATATTATTTTCTACAAAATACATATAGCATAGCTATTTCCCAAAAATGATAATAAGAGAAAACCTTTTATTTTTTTCATTTTTTTATTTTTATTGTTAAGAATCCTTGACACTTGAATCACCTTGTAGTAGCTAAAGAATAACTATGCATGGAGAAAAAAGGGGAAAATCCCAAATTCATAAATGTGTGGGAGGCCAGCCAATCAACTCAAAGGTCGTTTAATGCAATAACTGGACTATAATAGCGATCTCCCTCGGCACACACGCTTCACCTCAGCCCCCAATACCAAGGTGACAATCAAAGCATATCTATATTTCATAGAGAGATTATCTCATATTGAACTTGAGGTTGACATGGAATTCCTCATCAAAGATGTGCCTAAAACACACAAACATGATATGCTTGGTAACGGGGGACGAGCTGTCGTTAGCGATGAAATCGTAATGGTATGTGGTCTGCCGAGCAATGTTGAGATATATGATATGGCACTTGTTAAATGGAATCTATGGACGAGTGCTTGTTAAAATATTATTGCAAATATTTGAGTATTAAGTGATGCAATGCCATCTTCAGTAGATATACAGGTTAAGATTTTGATTTTACCAAGAATCAAAACAATGGTTACAATTAAAGATGGTACACATTTTTTTGCTTCACTTTACACAAAACTATAATGGATGTTGTAAACATGGAAAAGGGGTAATAATTATATATTTCAGTGTAATGATGAAATGTGATTAATTTTTTTTATTATTATTCTGAAAAGGGTATTTTATATATGCCACAAGAGATTTTTTGGAACATGAATTAAAACAAAAGTGCTTTAAAACTAACATAGGTGGTCAATGTTTAAAAAAGTTAAATGACCTCTGCATTCTGTGATGCTATCTTCAGAAGATAACTTTTTTTCTTTGAATCGAGGAATATCTATATACAGAACAAAAAATACAGAAACGTTTACCATTAGATGCCAGCAACAATATGATTACGCAACCAATTATAATATTTCTTTTCCTTAACAGTCCGTGACTCTCTGCGCACTTTAAGCTTGACAATTCAAAAATTCTAATGTTCACAGCTTTCCAACAAATCTTTGAATATGCGAAAACCATTTAAAATGAAATGTTCAGCTAATCAGCTAACGCTAGCGTTCAATTTGCCCACATCAAAGGCAATCTGCAACCATTAACTCAGTCGCAAATGTCTAAGGACATTCATATTGAGGGCAAATCTGTCAGAAAGTACAAGCGACATTTTTCTCTCTCCATCTTTGACATATATTTCTCTCTCTTTTTGTATACTTGTAAATTCTGCCTCATCATCGAAATTCATGTGGGACTTCCACTCTATTCATAAAGTCATTTCAGGTGCAAGTTTTACCAACCTATATCATCTTGAAATATAATACTATATGTCGCAGAAATTTTTAGTACAACCTCAATTTTCATACTTGCGCACCTCCCGAGAATTCAACGCAAATGTAAAGTGTGAAAGCATTCAATCACTGCTTCAAATTGAAATGGCTGACGGTAAATAGTTTGAAATTATACAACTTGTGAACAATTTTACAAGACAAAAATTGTTCTTTCATGACAGAATGCTTGCTCCATCTCAACAAGCACATATGATAAAAGTAAAAGGTGAAAAAATTACTTTAATTTAATTAACATCACATCAATAAGCAATGAAATGGCATTTGGGTGATGAGAAAAATAATAACCACCAAGACGACGGGAAATTTATTCTTCATTTATCCATTACAAGATAATGCTCTTTTCTTTTTCTTTTTTCAATTTCATTTCTAATGAATACATCATTAGGTATTGGAGGTGTTTCTTTTCATTTGCCAACGACAGCAACAAAAGATGTTTCATTTAAACTAGGTTCCCTTAGAGCAGTAATTTGTCGCCGAGATAATATACGAAAGATGCTGCTGAAGTAGATGAGAACGTAAAGGATGCAGTTTGGCAGTCGGGTTATTGAAATTAATTTTCAGTTTCTTGTTTTTGAACAAGATGCCTTTTGACAAGTTGCATGTATCTTTTGTAAAAAGCTTTAATTCCATTTCCTAAGCTTGGAGACATCTTGTAAGTTATATTAAACAGGAAAAATTGAAACAGTCAAAAAAGACAGGTGCCGTGTAGCGAGTACGCCAGAAAATTCAATCAAGCTTATGTTTCAGCTTTGAAAATAAGAAATAAAAACCGGGACTACGCCACACAAAATGAAGTTACATCTCTCTTGTTTCATTGTATTAAACAGATCTTTGAATTATCTCTGAATTGATGTTAACGAATCACTCATCTGGGTTTTGTTTATCTGATTTCCGCCAGGGTATAGGGAAAAAAGAAGCACAAAATATATCACTGAAAAGGTTTGATCATTTTGAAGTGAATGTTTGACTATTGGAATTCAATGATGTGTAAGATCTCAGTTGAGATTTCCGCTATTGAAAGCAGGTGACCCAAGAATTGGAAATAACAGAGAGCTCGCCTCCAGGTCCTTAGTCATTACATCGGTGAGCAATGAAATTGATATGTCAAATACGGAATAAACGTTAGGAATAATTTACTTGTCAAATCCATATTGAGCTATTTTGAATGAAGTAATGACTTTAGAACGTTTATTTAGGTCTGCGATACCGTAACCAAAGTACATCAGAAAATGAAACAGATTCATCTTTTGCAAACTCTTCAGGAAGTTTCAATCTTGTTAAAAATTTTAAAGAAGTGAAATCATTTGAAGTTTGCTGATAAAGCAAGATTTATTGTAAAGAGTTTAGCAAAATATTGCTGTCTAAAACTGCACAAACTCAAGGAATCTTGTACAACTGATCTTAATTAATTAATTGTTCAACTTATCTGTTTACAGAAATTAACATGTATAATCTCATTCATTTAGGTTAATAACAAGTAGAGAAATTAATTCTAAATAACTTGCTCCATGTCAAGTACTTTTTTCTGGTTGTCTACAAATTTTCATTCACAGAAATGATGAAAATTTTATTCTATCAACTTTCCAAAAATAGAATATCATTGCATTTACCCTCATATTTAGTGAACAACCAAATTCACACATATTTCAGAAGCTCTTAAAAGCACACATTAAAACAGTTTACATTAATCATGTTTATGAACATACATGGTACCATTTTGAATTTCTAACTTTATCTCAAAAAAAAAAAAAAAAAAAAAAAAAAAAAAAAAATAAGCAAACAAAACCTCGCATGGCAAATTAACATTTCCACACATACAAATCCATCAGATTCTCACGTTTTATCCAACTTTCATGTTTTCAACAATTTAAAAATAATATTTACACAGATGCACCCACACCTCCACATTTACGCTACAACATGCCTGTAAATAATTAAAAATTAGCATGCCATCGTCTCGTTAGTTAATTACACAACAAAAATATAAAGTCATTCAATAATTTATCATGACTATGAAATCTGAGTGACTATTTAATTATGCATATTTTAAATACTCAATACTCAAAAAAGAACAAAAAAATCATCCATAAATTTTGCAAATTATGCTAATTAATAATTCTAATGAACTAATTTTGATTAATTTAATCCACACACATGTAGAGGAATCATCTCTGTCAATAAAACATTTTACACACCAAATCTTAATTGATAAATATTGAAAAATAATAAATATTTATTGCAATCTTCCGGTAACGAAACCACATAGATTAATATATATTGACATCACTAAAATTGGAAACTGCATCGTTTTCAGATTGCATAATTAGGGATGATTACATTAGCTCGGTAAGTAGTAGATGTACTTTTTTAAATTAACAATTTACAGATTCATGTTCAATATAGTTTCTTAATCAAACCATTTTAGTTTACATAATTTAAGATTCTGAAGGCATGAGTTAATGAGAAATTTAAATTCCCAATGAATTATTGATGCTGATAGCATACATTTATATTACCAACTACTTGTCTTATTATAGAAGTGCTATACTTGGATTATTTTTCCTTAAAGCTAAATTTAGTCAGCTCAGTTCCATTATACAGTAAATGCCAAATTTCTGGTATCACTTCTTCCTATACACATACATTTTCAACAATTTGTGTGCATTGGAGTAACCCTTTTATGTTCCTGGCTTTAAAAATAAGAAGCAATTTTTTAAAGGGAAGTCAGTAAGCCATTACAATTTTGTAAGGTTTTTTTGGATTGATTTAAATTCTACACACATGTACTAGTTATGGGTCATTCAATGATACTGTAAATACTTAAGGCAGCTTTATATCCAACCCAAATTTACCACTACATATTTCAATAGCTGGAATAGCTGATATTTTCCTTTTTCCATCCAAAATAAAGACAAGATAAGCTTAAAACTCATGCCATTATTACGTTACCCTATACTTGAACCACCTTGAATTGTTTTTCTTTCTTTTTTCATTTTCTTAATCGTCTGATGCTTATCATATCATGCACGGACAGAGAACCGACGTCACGGCATGTAGGAATCTACTCATGTAAGATTTATTGTTTTTTGGGCAGCATTTTTGTTTCACCGAGTGATTTCTTTTTTGACAAATTAAAGTGAAATTGAGATGATGGATATAACTGAAAAAATCTTCAATCCATTTACATGTAGCTTAACCACTTAAGTGCTGATGATGTTAAAACTTAAAAACTTATACTTCCTTTTTTTTTAACCCTGTCCAGCCTTTATTGTCTATTTATAATTGTTGCTCATTTCTGGTGTTCAAAAATCAGATCTGATGATGCTAAAACTTAAAACTTATACTTCATTTTTTAACATAACATTACCCTATCCAGCCTTTCTTGTCTACATAACGCTGAATTCATACTCGACGCAAACGCAAAGAGCATGTGCAGTAAAAGATTTGAGGAGTTCCGATCAATCGATATCAAAACACAACACCGGATGCGGCACCACAAACCAAGTTGAGGAAAGCTCAACTTTCCATTGCGTTTTCATGTCATCAGCTGCCGCAGTTCGGTGCCGTTTGCGGTGAACATTATTGGAAATTATTGGAAACGCAACGCATTGCGTTTTAAGTATGAATTCAGCTTAATTGTTGCTCATTTGTAGTGTTGAAAATCAGATCACCTGTTTTTGTGATAAAAGCAAAATGTTTGTTCTTAAAGTTGTACATGAATAACTTCTGTCAGATATTATTTCAGCGATGTATTTGTACATTAAACATTTAATGACAGGGACAGTAGGTAATATTTTTAAAGGATTCATTTTCATGCTCACAGAAAAATGTTGTCCCTCCGAAGACACCCAAGAGCAGTGTTCTAATTAAGGAAAAAATTATGGTTGTCCGTCAAAAATTTTTGACGTAGCTTTTCAAAACGGACAAGCAAAAAAAAAAAAAAAAAAAAAAAAAAAAAGGTCTCCCAAGCGCACAGACAACTATGAGACACCTACTTCTATTTTTTTCAACAGCAAATTGATAATATGGCGATCAGGGAATTGAAGGAAAATGCTCAAAATTTTTACAATTTTATCGATGGTTCCAGTTTTGAAATAAACATGATTTGACTTTGAAAAATCATGGTTGTCCACCGGAGCACAACCACAGCATTAATTTAGGTTGTCTGGCGCTAGATTTGGTTGTCCCAGGCAACCGGACAACCAGAATTTCGAACGCTGCCCAAGAGGGTCTGGCATGTACTGTAGCACTCTTGACTAGAGTGAAACATGCTAGACCCTCTCCAGTGTCATCTGAGGGACAACATATTTTGTGTGTGCTTTTTGTGCTCAATTTGCCTGATGCAAAAATAATGCAAAAAATGAATGTACTAAACACAAGTAAATTTTCATGTGCACAAAAAAAATCTATGTTTATCTAAAATATCTAGTGTTTAAGGCAAATTTAAATCATTCTTAGACACAAGAGTACATTTTAATACCACTTATTTGTACTTCGATAGTTTTTTAACACTTTGATGGTCAGTGGCGACGGAAGGTTGAAATTTTAGGGGGGTGGCTAATTTTTTCTTAATCAATTTTTTTTTTGAGCAAAAATGGTTGGAGGAAAGTTATGATATTTTGTAATGCGCACATAGCCCGCGGAAAAAAAAGTTGTCAAATCTGCCAATTTCAGCTACAAATTGTTAAACAAATTATGAAATTTGCACAAAATTGGCAAAATTTGTACTGAAAATTGGCATAATGTGTGGAAATTCGCATGAAATGCACATTTTTTTTTCTCGATTTTTCACATTTAAATTATCAAAACAAAGGGAAAATGTCAATTTCCTTTCCTTTTCTTTCTTTCTTTCTTGAGGGGGTCTGCCACCTCCACATCCGTGGCCTATGTGGATGAGCAACTACCATCCTTGTAATGGGACTCACACGGTTACAATCTCTAATACAGATATAGAATGGTAAGGGCCCTATAAATAATGTATCAGTCAAGTTCACTACAAAAAAAGTAAAGGTAAAGGGTAAAGGGGCCGGCCTGTATTTCACAGGTCGGAGTGCCCATCTCTCTTTCGAAGCGATTGGGCCAGACTCCACTTTTTTGTTATTTTGCGGTGAGGGGATTGCTACACCTCCTTCCCCACGAGTCTGTTACCTTCACAGCATTGAAGAAAGCCGGTACCCATTTGACACCTGGGTGGAAAGGAGCACAAATATCTTGCTCAAGGACACTACACACGCCGCCCACCGGACTCGAACCCAGGACTCTCAATGCCCAGTGATTAACAGTCGAGGACTTTTCCGCTAGGCTACGCATGTCTCATGAGAAAATTGGTTCACTACAACTACATAATTACAGAGGCTCGTTAGTAAATCTTCTCTAAAGCCTCACTTATCACTTCACAATGCCTTCAAATTTGTGACAGGAAATCGATGTAATCAATCATGATGGATATAGCAAGGTCCTCGCTCACGCACTGACATTGTCAGTCAGTTTTTGCTGAATTGTTGTAACAAGCACAATTCTGAAACTGATTTTGTCTATTTTTAAACACCTGCATTCATAGGGAGTATTTCCTCATCTTCAAAAGAAATTATAAAGAAAATTTGAGTTGAAAGTATTTGCACACGCTTAAATACGGGAAAAACCTAATTACAAAATCAGTTTTTGCTGAATTATTGTAACAAGCACAATTACCAATTTTGTCTATTTAAAACACCTGCATTCATGAGGTATTTCCTCATCTTCAAAAGAAATTATAATAAATTTGAGTTGATATTTTATAATTAGTACACTGGTAGTTGAAAGTGTTTGCACACGCTTAAATACGGGAAAAACCTAATTACTATATTGATCAAACGACCAAGACTCTTAAAAAATTAATGTTTTTTTATAGGTGCCATATGTATCCAATATAAATAAATAATCCATGTTTCATCTGATATTCGATCTTCTTGCCCAAAAAAATGACTGATTTTCTGGACCATACACAAATACACCTCACACACTTTTTGATATGTACCTTTGTAGTTTATTATTCAATGTTCATTATCACTGTTTAACCGTAAAGAAAATTTTTTAGGTTATAAGTTTTCCAACAAATGTGCTAGAATGTTGTATATACCAGGGCTGGGAGAGTCAGCTGATAAAAAAAATCATCTGAAATTAGTGACAGAATGCCATAAATGGGCTGAATATAACAAAAAAAGCTGAAATTATGACTCTTTTGAAGGCATGAAAATATCTGAAATCAGATTAAAATCTGAACTCTCACAACCCTGATATACATATTGGCAATGGTGCTTTTACTTTGAAGAGGCAGATATATGGAATATAATATTACACTACATCAATTACACCACGTCGTAAAACCTTGACAGAATTTATTTTTATCATACATGCAGCCATTTTATTCCTTTCTGACCTTGACGTAAATTAAGTTTAAATTTATACATTTGAAGCAATTACAATGGTTGTGTCATTGGTACAGGCATAGAACGCACTAAGAGAATATCCCATCATGCATTGCTAACTAGGGAAATTTTGTACATGAAATTATGTGAGTAGTTATTGATAAAATGCCCTTAGATCAAAGTTATTTGTTGTAATCTTACATTTTTGGCATATTTCATCATTAACTACTCACATGACTTCCTGTATAAAATTTCCCATAGGAAGCAATGCATGATGGGATATACACGATATCTTCTCTAGAACGCGCTGATGTTATGTGGAATATTGCTATCTCACTCTGCGGCGCAATTAGAAATAAATTTCACTATATGAAGTCTATCTACAATGTTACATATAGGCAATGATTTGAATTTCAGTGATTTGTGAAAAATTATTCCATGATATATTTTTTAAATTAATTAAAACTTTAAATTTCAGATGGGTATTAATAAAAATATGCACTCTCACCACATCACTTATTTTTTGGAACATTTTCTACCAGTACAAAGATAATTGTAACTTTTGCAACAATGGCAAAAGCTAGAAATGCTATCTTCTGAAGAGAGTAATTAATAAACAGCAACAAATATCTTGGCTAATTTGGGGAAAAATGTCTTATTATCTAGAAAATGCTGTCAACTGAAGATAGCACCAACTTAACAGCAAATATTGGAGGATAGTTTGAAAATGTCTTAGAGATTAATTTGACAAAAAAATTAATCTTGGGAGTACAGCAGATTTGGGGATGGACATATCTAGAAAATGCTATCTACTGAAGATAGCCTGCGTAAACCAACATTTTATCTTTCTACTGAAGATAGCATACGTTACCAGCAAAACATACTAGATTTAAAATGCTATCTACTGAAAATAGCATACGTTAACAGCAAAAATACTAGCTAGAAAATGCTATCTACTGAAGATAGCATATGTTAACAGCAAAACCTACTAGCTTTAAAATACTATCTACTGAAGATAGCATACGTTAACAGCAAAAATACTAGTTAGAAAATGCTATCTACTGAAGATAGCATATGTTAACAGCAAAACATACTAGCTTTAAAATGCTATCTACTGAAGATAGCATACGTTAACAGCCAAAAATACTAGCTAGAAAATGCTATCTACTGAAGATAGCATACATTACCAGCAAAACATACTAGCTTTAAAATGCTATCTAATGAAAATAGCATACGTTAACAGCAAAAATACTAGCTAGAAAATGCTATCTCCTGAAGATAGCATATGTTAACAGCAAAACATACTAGCTAGAAAATGCTATCTACTGAAGATAGCATATGTTAACAGCAAAACATACTAGCTTTAAAATGCTATCTACTGAAGATAGCATACGTTAACAGCAAAAAAATACTAGCTTTAAAATGCTTTCTACTGAAGATAGCATACGTTAACAGCAAAAAATACTAGCTAGAAAATGTTATCTACTGAAGATAGCATATGTTAACAGCAAAACATACTGGCCCGTATTCCAGAAAGGTGTTTAGCTAAATCAAGGTTTTATTTTTCGTCAACAGCACAACTCATTGAATTGTTCTGCTTGAAAGCTGCAGTGATGCGTATCATTCCTGGACAGTTGATGCTCAGATAAACAATGGTTTAGCTAAACTTCTTTCTGGAATACGGGCCACTAGCTTTAAAATGCTATCTATTGGAGATAGCATATGTTAACAGCAAAAAAATACTAGCTTTAAAATGCTATCTATTGAAGATAGCATACATTAACAGCAACAAATACTAGCTTTAAAATGCTATCTACTGAAGATAGCATAGTTAACAGCAAAAAAATACTAGCTTTAAAATGCTATCTACTGAAGATAGCATACGTTAACAGCGAAAAATACTAGCTAGAAAATGCTATCTACTGAAGATAGCATATGTTAACAGCAAAACATACTAGCTTTAAAATGCTATCTACTGAAGATAGCATAGGTTAACAGCAAAACATACTAGCTTTAAAATGCTATCTACTGAAGATAGCATACGTTAACAGCAAAAAAATACTAGCTTTAAAATGCTATCTACTGAAAATAGCATACGTTTACAGCAAAAATACTAGCTAGAAAATGCTATCTACTGAAGATAATATACGTTAACAGCAAACAATACTAGCTTTGTTTTGGAATGATTTGAGCCATTTTTCCAAGCCTCTGCAGATTTCATATTGTGTAATTTGGACATTACACACGCTACTACGAGTACTATTAGCTTTCTTGGTCACTAAGGTGCGCAAATTAGTTATCTTATATGCATATCATCACCGAGAATGTTAATACCCATTTTTTTTTTTGCCTGACCATATTTTGTTCGTATGGTTAAAATTATGTCCACTAAGTGATCTCAAACCATAACTATGCCCCAAGTTTCACTTCTGGTGCCGTCAAAGTTTTGAAATCGCCTTGGTACCAGACCCCTAAAAACAGTTGATATTGTTAAACTGTTCCACTCAGAGACAGTTATGGCCAAACCATAGTTAGCCTTCAAACAAAATTTTCACTACCAAACATTTGGCCGTGACATCACCAAATATTTGCGATACAATTTAAAGTATAAACCGGTAACAAACATTTGAGGCAATGTATATATGGCATTTCAACACATGTGCAGGTAAGCGCAAATTTTTATTTGGCTACAAATCGTTGTTGAAGTTATTTGATTTGAAGTCAATCGTCATTTTGACGTCATGACCAAATGTTTGGTAGCAAAGATTTTGTTTGAAGGCCGACTATGTTTTGGCCCTTAATAATTATATAACAGCAGCTCAAATCATCAAATGAGTGGAAGAAAGTTGTATCTGCAATGGCTGCCATATGTCATAATTATTAGCACTTGTCACTAAAACGTGATAAATCACTACAATTTCTCTTCATACGTCAGGGGCATTTGAAATGGTTCTTCAGATGACACCATTACCCAAAATTCATTTCAAGAGCCACTATCCTAAGACTGGAGATTTTACAGTGCGAAATTCAAATTTATGTAAAATGGCAGCTATTTAAGATACAATTTTCTTGCACTCACATGATGAAATATCACAACAACTATTAATAGAATAGTTTATAATGCAAACTTACCCTTCCTATTATACTGCCGACTTCCTGTAATGAAAAACAGACAAAAAATATGTACACAGATGTTAATATTGGATCAAAATATGCTTTAGCTTGTCTTATACCAGTGACAACAATAATTGTATGTACGGCAGAAAAAACAATTTGAAAATAATATATTCCAATCATTTTTGAAAATAATATATTCCAATCATTCTTAAGGTGTTTGGTCCATGAGAGATCCGCTCGAGCAATTTTAGTATTAATCGGCATGAATGATATTTTATCGATGTAGAACCGATTTTTAAAATAAAAATTGGGGGTCATGGGACTCATTTTTGCATGAGAGTCTGTTTAAAAACACAATTTTTGGAGGTTTTGGAGGACAAATTAGTACAGGGGTCTATGGGAAATGTGGCAAAAGTGAAATTATTTAGTGTTGATTCAAAAAATCTGCTCGAGTAATTTTGTTATAAAAGTTGCGCACAAGTATGTTCTTTCAAATAAAAAAATAAAAATTGGGGGTCACAGACTAAATTTTCCAGAAAAATATTGAAATATGGCAATTTCTAGCTTCAAAACACTACTCAGAGTATATGCGCATGCGTATTGCGGCACTTACTAACTCGGAAACTAGCGCGTACTGGTACGCGTGGACGGCGCGTGGACCAAACACCTTAATGCGAGGTATTCAATTCTAAGACAGGTGAAAAACTTTGTTGCATTAACCCTTTAAGCGCCAAATGCTGCAAATTGCATCAATCGTATGATTTCATTAATAGCTGCCATAGTAACATTTTTGAAATGTCAAGTTTAAATGCATAACCAATCACAAAAACATCCATATTTTTCAACACGGATAAATTTATCAATTCTGCAAGTAGATCATACATACAAATAGTAAATCTTCAGAAAATGCATCATTCAGGGAAACAATCAAATTTAACAAAAACCAGCTATCAATGAAAACACCAAAGTTTTGCCATAAGCGCTCTAAGAGTTAAATATCTCACAAAAATCATGTTCTACATACAATTGTCTATCATATAACAAAATCTTTAGAATCGTTTTAAATTAAATCCTGAAAAAATTACGGTTGTCATTCATTTTGCAAATTAATTACCCACTAATTTCAATATTGTTTCCAGTAGTTCATTACGCACATTTGAAATGGCACTACAAACTTAGGCACCAAAAAAAGCAAAAACCATGAAATTGTCCAACTTTTAAAACCAACTTTTAAAAGCAATATAAACATTTTTCATGCTCAAAATTTCAAGTAACCTTCACTTTGCTTAATTACTTGGAAGATATTTTTGAGCAAACATGATCTAACATTATATTCAAGCTACTGCTCTTTTCTCTCAAATAACAAACTGAAAATGATGCATTTCGCATTTCATTTTCAAAAATTATATAAGTATACATGTACCACAATATACAAACATGCACAACTGTGAAAAACCAGCATATGTTTTCCCCAGGGTATTTTTTAGAAAATTTACTTGAAATTATGCAAACATTTGACACATAATTAAAAGCCAACCAATTTCTACATGTACAGTTGACTTATTAGTTTCAATTACTTAGTACAAATCAGTGTTTTCCTATAGAAGGTCAATGCAACATAACCATGGCAACGCCACAATTGATGATGTTTCCTCCTAGCACAAATATTTCGCAAGATAACATCAAGGATAGAATCACAAAAGATTGTATCTTAAAGTAAAAGACGAAACATATACATCCTTCTAGCATTGGACTACTCGACATGAGCTATTCACAAAATGTGACCTACGATGGAAAACGAGGTTAAGTGGTCCGAACTAAAACAAAATTAACATAAAACCATGGCAGAATAAATGCGTAGTTTAGTGCAAACTGTACTTATGTTTGTTATTGCTTAAAGTGTTATAGAAATACTAACAATTTTGTCAAATAGGAGGCGAGAAACATGCATTGAAAGGTTATTCCTGGGAAACAATTTGTCATCCCATATACATATGGATTTCAGACCGTTTTTGGATGACATTTTGTTTAGAATTTTATACAATTTCAATTGCTAATCAGACAAAAAGAGAAGTGGAAATTAAATTTCAGTTTACCTACACACACATTCAATATTAACTGTCATTCTAAATTCAATTTAGAAACTTGACTAATTCCAGAGGGGATTTTCTTTTCTTTTTTTTTCTGGGAAGGGGGGGGGGGGGGGAATATGTGTTCGTAAGCAAGTAAAGAGTGACTAGAATTTTCCATATAGCAGTGGCAATAACAGATGCAGCAGCATTGCAGGTATACTTTTACCTGTAACTGCTAAAGCCCAGAGTACATCTGCAAATGCAAAAACTGTACCCATTACGCAATAAAAAAAGAAGGACATGCAAGATGTATAGCATCTGATATTACAGCATAAACTGCACATGTTGCACTTGCACAAGTAGCCTGTGATAGGATTCGGGACAAAATGCACATATGATGCCACCAAATTTCACAAGAAAACCGAAGGACTGATCCCACACATGTCACCAAAACCTTACACTACAGGCAGAAACACACATGCAAAAACACCTTGCATACATCATTATCACTAAAATTTCTCCCGTATTTTGATGAAGCTTTATTACCCAATATACAAGCCACATATCTATATCAAAATGGCATTTTATCGCTCCCATGATATCAGTTATCCTCCACTCAAAATTGCCTTCCAATTTGTATCTTATCATTACTATGTATGGAATAACTTCACTGACCAAATTATAAGCAAGCGCTAACATTGGACACCAGGGAAGATCGTTGTGAAGGTTAGTGATGCAAAAATCTCCCAGATGGAATATTACTTGAAATTGGATTGAGATCGAAATTACCTAGATTTTGTTGTTCTTAGGAATTGGAGATTGACTTCATACTTTTAGATGATGTAGTATAATTGGTTCTCTATCTACTGAAGATAGCAAATTGTGTCATTGTATTTTGTTATGATCTTCATTAACTTTGTCATTAAAATATCAAATCTCAATATCTAGCTGGTACTTTGTGACAGATCATTAAAATTCCTGATAATTAACTGTTTTAAAGTTTACCTTTAATTTTGTTATATTACAATTTTTGTAATTTATTCTATTTTGCAAAAACAAAATATTAGTAAAACATAAAATTCAACAAATTTGTAAAGAACCACCCCACACACACCAACACACCCCCACACTGACAGACCAAAGGCAAAGTCACTATCGTAAATATTTAGTCACCCATATTCTACTCCAAGACTTAACTGGCCTACCAGCAATATTGTAAATCTCTGCAAAACTAAATTCATATCAAGAGATTTGTCATTTTTTCTTCTCTTTTTTTCACAGAACACATAGCCAATCTTTATAAGGTACCCAGCTGACTACAAAAAAAAAAAACACGACTGAACATCATGACACCCAAGAACATGTTGACAGTTTGAAACCAATACTGCAGAATTCAACAGCTTGTACGAAGACCAAAAACAGATAGTATGTGTGAAAGCTGGGCTGGTGCAGCTCCATAGTCTGGATACCGCAGCGTTGAGTGATGCATGTCCTATAGCCAGCGGCACTGTGTATGTTACCAATACTGGACTTGAAACATACCATGTGCTGGCACCATGTGTTTGGGACAAGCTATTTCTCAATGGTCCTAGTGCAGTTGGAACATTGTGGACATGGCTATATAGAATAGCTGAATGTCCTTTTCAACAACTCACCATATGGGTCAAACTGTAGTTTTTATGAGCTACCAAATATTTGGTGCAGCAAGTCTTTTTTATCTTATAATCTGATATACAGTTCCAACAGAGGCTTCCCCTCCCATGGACCCAGCAACAAGCCCAGGCATGTTGGACACTGGGTGCACGGGTGTTAGACTTTTGAACGGCTAAATCTTAGCCATACAGTGATTTTGCTGAAAATAGTATACAATATGGTGATAATTAAACTGAACTAGAGATGTTTTTCGAGAAATCAATTGCAAAATGATGTAATACCTTGTTTTAAATGCATCTTGTTCAAAACCAGAACAAAGGTGGTCAAAAAATAGGTGTGGATAGCACGTCACACCTGGCTGGGTTTTCAGAACTAAGGTGATGCACGTTTCAAGAACTTCAGATGCTCACTTCTATATGTGCTGCTATACAAGAGATCAGCGGGCCTTTGCTTTGCCTCTGAATGACTCTCTTGCTTAATTAATCCTGCAATAATCATGTTAATGTTTCAGATTATATAGGGGGTACAACATTGTTATAGGCTTTTGCTTTTCACTATACATCCTTCATTGTATCTGTAGGTCTATATAACTTTTGATGGAAAACAAAACAAACTAATTTTAAATTGAAATTAAAATTCCAAAAAAGTTTAAATTTTAAAATAAGCCAGTTGAGAATTCAATTGTTGTAATCTATTCATTATTTTGTGTTTACTTTCAATGTAAAAAGCGCTATGGCCATTCTGGCAATGGTACTCCATTAATTGTTGATGCTTATCCCCCCCC
>JXSR01S021432.1:0-19322 GCA_000969725.1 Ophiothrix spiculata | reverse complement strand
ACATGGTTATTGTTATTATATCATAGACGCTGTTTATTGTCAACATTTTATTATTTATTTTCAATTGCCGTTTTGAAGTGATGTATGACATTGTAAGTTTGTGTGGTTTGGCTTGATCTTGATGTTTCAAAAACATTCAATTCTTAGAAAAAGCGAAAATCAATAGAAATATTCATATTCAGGAAAATTATTATTTTCAAAGACACATTTTTGTTTCGTCTCTCGGTGCTTTTGTAATATTGACCTTTACACAAGACTCTGAATTCTAACCTCTATCACGAGTAGCATTTACATTTAATTTGCATACTAATCATTAATAAAATGTATTACAATGCAGAGTTGAATGCCACATACTAACAATAAAAATCAAAGCATAGCCTAAATTATTACCCTAATGAAGTACACGTTTGCTAATCGTGCAAGTACCTATTGTCCATTCCTGCCTCGATATAAAAGGTATTGAACAACTTTAGCGATGACTTTATTGAACGCTTATGACTTTTATGTCAATACTGTACTCATCTGATTGAGGAACCCAAGACTATGCACGTATTGTTCATCGATATAATAGCTTTCTTATTAACTGAACTGAAAGGTTGAAATGGATGAAATCGCTCGACAGACGTTAAATTTTACCCAACAGAGTTGTAATTGTAGATATTGATTAAAATCTCTTTTGTGACAAAGTGAGCGCTATCTATTTTTGACGCGATGATAATATCTCGATGATAATAGCCTTGGCCTGTTAAGATCCGTAATCAGAAGCGATTTGAAGCTTGCTCACGACACATCATCCTTCATGAAGTCTCTGGAGAATTTCTTGACATCTGACGTGCAGATTTCATCTCTTCAATAATATAAGGAGCTTATCATGTGACAGCCGATATGCTGGTAAAACTCTGATTGTTTCGACTCCTCAGTGGAAACCAACCTAACACTTTTTGATTTCCTCTTCAATCGACTTTAACGCTAACCCGGATGTTTGTGTTATTGGATGTGTCAGAGATAATATTTTTCGATTATCGAGTTTGTGTTGATTTTAATACCCATGTGATATGACTTCGTAGATAGGTTAGCATAATAGGGAAGATTTTCACATGTATTGACTTGCCATTAAACATACTTTGATTTTCACGCAGTCGAGTAAGATCAAAGAAGATATCGCTGCGAGGTTTACAACAAAATTATACATTTGGATTCGACGCAATGGCTCGACTAGGAGTTTTCCTCTCAAAGTTATTTTGTTACATATTAACTGCAATGACAAACATCAGCATCCACGCGTCTGTCTGTAAGGACTCCTGTCAATCCAGTTTCACTCGACGGAATTCTATCCATACATTGCCAGATCTGGGGATTTCAAATTGGCAACCACGAAATTACAATATCAAGAATTGTTGATGGACAACATCAAAGACTTTCGATGGGAAATGTTATGTTTCCTACGGATGACTGGGACGACAGAGGTTTTTTAGCTATTCGACAGCTTAGTGATGTGAGTTACGTGTATTTCCTATCACTCACAAACGTCAAAAATAGTGATGCGGGGCAATATGCTTGCGAAATCTTTACCGCTGGATTACGTAATCTTATCAGTGAACAGAAGGTGAATATATCGGTGGATTACTTTCCCAAAGAAGACCCTATTTGTAAAAGTTCATCTCCATCCCTTACGCTTGAGTCAGGAATGTCAATCGATCTATCATGTAGTTCAGAAAAGGGATCTCCGAGCGTTAAATTAAATGGAAACGGAATTTGCAAGATTACATTGACCCATTTTCAACTAAGGATGAAAATAATCGGTTGATTTTAGAAATGAGATATATTGCAGCAGCACAAGACGATGGAATTGTGTTCTTATGCGAAGTATCAAGCACATCGTTTCCAACAATTGTTAGCAACTGTCAGATTGGACCATTTCGCATTGTAGACGATGTGACAAACATAAACGAAGGACTTAAAATAACTGATGATTCTTATCAAACTGGATTTGCAATAAACGAATTTGATAAAGAAGCAGAGCAGGATAATGATAATATTTTGAGCAAAGTTGAGTGCAAACAGTTTTGTAAATCACAAACGAAGCAAGCTGTATATCAGTGTATTGTTTTGACCATTGCTATTTGTAGCATTGCTCTATTGTTCGCTATAATTGGAATCATATTTTGTGTCAAATATAAAAACGCTACACGAACTAATAAACACGTAGTAGAAAGACATTTGGGAAGACAATCAAAGGTAATGGAATGTACCTATGAAACACCTGTGTTTGTTAAACAAGATTACGTAGTATATATGCCTTTGAATAAGTCTAGCTAAATGATTGGGCACATGCACATTTCTGGTAAAAGTAATAATGATGTATAATTTAAAATCATAGATGAATAGTTTCTTTTATATAACCCATCCATAGATTCTAGTCATTTGATTGGTAAAATTGTAACACGTGACCATTTGTCATATTTACTATCACTATCATCCGTTTGATTGTCTTTACTATCACTTTCATCCGTTTGATAGTATCGTCTCTTATCGTATACTAAATTGAAAACTACAGTGTAATGTATAGGGACCTATTAAAGTACAATAGTTTAAATGTGTTATCAAATGACTAGAATCTATAGATTAGTTATATAAAGCAAATATTGATTGTTCCATTTCACTCGCCTTGGAACAATCAATTTTTCAATTCGGGATGGTATATTTTTACCAACTCATAAGCAGTTAATATTTGTATATTGGTACATTGTGTATATAATTGATGGACTGAAATTTCATTGAGTAAGAGAATTTTGTTATCTGACAACGATATGTAATATGTTAACAAACAACCAGGATGCCGAAACAACTACAGGTGTACATCTTGCGGAGGCGAACACCGCACCAGCGATTGCAAACGCTGCAGCTCATGTAATACCACAGATCATAAAACCTACAACTGTCCCTTGAAAATGTCACACAGAATTCAAAATAGTGAAAGTGAAATGAACAATAAAGCTGACCAACTTCCAGCGCCGCTTAGTACTGGATCACAAACCATGGGAAATCAAAACACACATGATAAACCAAAGAACATGGGAGTGTTAAAGTTAACAGCTGGTAAACTTGAACTTACCCCAGATCCACGTATCAAAACCAATAGGCCTGCAAATAAGGGTAATGAAGAAACTGTGAGTGAAAATGAAAGTAACACCTCAGAATATGCTTCAGACACAATGGAACCTTACAGTCAGGACAGTGAGACAGAAGGATCAGACCACAAAGAATTTGATCTTTCAAGTATGAGTGCAAAAACACCTTCACCAGAAAAAGGACGGAAAAGGAAGCAAAAATCTGTGAGCCCAAAAAGAAGAGGCAGAGGTGGCCGTTCAAGAAAAGGAAGGAGGAAATAGACAATAATCGAGTAAGAAAGGAAAAGAAAATACTGTGAGTTTTATGTATAAATCTGCAGAATATATTGTAGGACATTTTGACAGCTTGTCATATCCATGTGTTACATAATTTAAAAAGAAAACATAAAAAAAACACCAAAAACAATAAAAAATAATAATAAAAAAAAAAGACAATGACAAAAAAAATCAAAAAAACAAATTATATTAATAGTCTTCCCATGGAAGCCTTTTCAGATTTGTTCTTTATAAGAACCATGATAAGAAAGTTGAAACTGTATGATTTTTATATTTCACAAATACTAAGTTTGTTGATTTTTTGTTAGATTTACAATGAACTGTGACAACAATTGTATCAACTTAGTCTCCCTCAACGTAAGAGGGCTAAGAAACAAACAAAAACGTATGATTATCTACAACTGGATATGTAATCAGAAAGCTGACATATGTTTTTTTCAAGAAACATATTTTGACAAAGATTTAGAGAATCTCATTAAAAAAGAATGGGATATGGAAATGTTTAGTTCCTATGGTACTACACATAGCAGAGGTATATCAATCATTTATAAAAAGAAACTGAATTTGAAAATCATAAATAAACATATTGCTGATGATGGAAGAAAGATCTTACTCAATGTTAGGATTAATGACTACCCCTTACTATGATCAATTTATATGCACCCACCAACTATAAAGAGAGAGAATTCTTCTTTAGAAAAACTTTATTTTGGATAAAAAGAAATGCAACCTATTCTTCAATAATTGGAGGAGATTTAAACTGTGTTCAAAATAAAACAAAGGATACAAAAAACATAAAAAGCAAGAATGTAGAAAGTAGATATCTGACAAAAATCATGAACTATTGTAAATTGGTTGATATTTGGAGAAACATTTGGCCAAATAAAAGGCAGTTCACTTGGCGTCAGCTCTTTCTAAATTTACATTCAAGATTAGATTACTGGCTGATACAAAAAGATTTGATTAAAACAGTTGTATCTAAAGATATTAGGCCCTCAATCAAATCTGATCATAATTCAGTTTATTTAAGAATAAAAGTAGGTCAACATAAAAATGGTCCCGGACATTGGACATTTAATTCCACCCTAACAAATGATGAAACATACAAATTAAAAATCAATAATGTAATAATTACGTCATGCACGCAATTTTGTAAAAATGCTAAGCTTTCTAACCAGCAAACATGGGAAACATGTAAAGCAAGAATAAAAGAGTTTACTATAAAATACAGTAAGTCAAAAGCATCTGTAAGAAGAAATGTAGTTGCCGAACTAGAAAGAGAGGTTCAAAGTCTAGAGGGGAAAATCGACAATGGTGAAGTACGTTATAAAACATTGTTTACAGAAACTAAACAAAAATTGGAAAATGTGTACAAACAAATTACAAAAGGTGCAATTATTAGATCTCGTGTAAAATGGTATGAAGAAGGTGAAACTAATTCCAAATATTTTATGGGTTTAGAAAAGCACAATATTGTTAAAAATTTAATAGTTGAACTCAAAACTAAAAAAGGGAAAAGATTAACAACGACCGATGAGCTTTTAAATGAAACTGTTGATTATTATGAAAAGCTTTATTCTTCCAAAAATATCGATACAGGTAAAATTGACAGCTATGTAAACAACACAGCAATTCCAGCAGCTGCAATTTCTGCAGACATTTAGACGATCTTAATCACTTCTTTGTAACATGTAAATATAATGAAGAATTCTGGTCTATATTTTCATATTTATGATCCATGCTACAAAACAAAACCAATTTAAAAATTCATTCAACAAAATCATTCTATGTGTTTGCAAACATTATGATTGAACTAGCAGCATTTGCTGTTTACAAATCACAAATTATATATAATGAGACTAAAAAAGTATCCCCAATTACTTTGTTATTTATGCAAGAAATCAATAACTTGTATGATCTTGTTACCAAATCTACAAAACAACTAAGAGTAGAAATTCAGTTAAAGGAATTGGAAGATTGCATGATATATTGGAATGTAAAATTCTAAAAAAAAAATTTATAAAAAACAAGATATGTCTAACATCTCTGTTAAAAGTTATATATTGTGTTTTGAAAAAAAAAAGTGATAAAAGAATACGAATGTAACTAAGAATAAAGGCAATAGCTATACCTCGATGAGATAGAAAGATAAAAAAAAAACCAGGATACACAATAAATCGCTAGTTATCTGATACAAAAACTGCGTACAATAAAGACAATTGCCAAGTCAGATTGCAGCTTATAATTATGTTCGCTGTTGTTTTCTGATTCAACGATCCCATAAAAGGAATAATTCCTGCGACAAAGTTTTTGCGATGTTTTAAACACTCTTGAAATTTTACAGGTCCAGAGTCATCATTTCAAGAGTGTTTAAGCAAGTAGAAAATGGCGACGTGCGATTTTTTTTTTTCAGTAAATGAACTTGGACTTTTGAAAAGAAGGGTAAATATTTACTCGGAAAAAAAAGAAAAACAATTTATGGTAAACAAACATGAATTCTCTTCATCGACGTTTTCGATCACCAACACTTTTTCGTCAGATCATTTTGATAGACAGCGTAAACAAAACTAAGTCTAGAATGTCCTTATAATTTACTAGTACAATTTTTTTGTATAAAGTTCTAAATGTCTTAATGTTCATTTAAAACTCATACGAGCAGAAAATCAAGTATACAAATACATATAAGGACCACTTCAAAGAATACCTAGGGAGCAAAACCACATTTTAGGGGTAAAACTACAACGAGAAATTATTTTAGTGTGTCCTATCTATTTGGGTTCTATGAACCATAGGTAACAACACTAGGGTGGACACAAAATCATTATGTTGCACGGGACCCGGCAGGACGGGGGGGGGGGGGTAAAAGTCATTGCAGGGGGTACATTTGAAAATTGGTCAAATCGTGCTTAAAACCATTCTAACATGTTCCTCTCATCACAAGGAACCAGAAAAAATATACTTTGACCCATCTCCGATGAATGCTTCAAGAGTTAAAGCCAAAAACATGAAAGGTCAAAACAAGGGTCATGAGATGCGCCTATGGGAGTCAACAATTTCAAAGGTGTCTGATTTTGTTCAAAATTGTCTCAAATTGTTCGTCTTGCAAAACTGTTTACATAAAGTAACGTTTTAAAACGTCTTCGATCAATCGTTTCTATGGTATCAAGAAAAACTCCTTATTTCCAATTGGTGCAACTAACAAAAACTTATATCAACCTGTTACCATAGCAACGGTTGATCGTAGATATTGCAAAATATAGCTTTATACAGACAGTTTTGCAAGACGAACAATTTGAGACCATTTTGAACAGAATCGGACACTTTTGAAATTGTTGAAATTGTTGACTCCCATGATAGGCCTATCTCATGACCCTTGTTTTGACCTGACATGTTTTTGGCTATACCTCTTAAAGCATTCATCGGAGATGGGTCAAAGTATACTTTTTCTCGGTGCTTATGATGAGAGAAACATGTTAGAATGGTTTTAAACATGATTTGATCAATTTTCAAACTTGCCCCCTGCAATGACTTTTACCCTCCCCCCTCCTGCCGGGTCCCGTGCAACCGACTGATTTTGTGTCTACCCTAGTGATGTTATCTATGGTACATAGCACCCATCTAGATAGGACACATCAAAATAATTTCTCGTTGCAAGTAAACCCGTTTTGCTCCCTAGGTAGAAGTAATTATGCATTTTCCTAATATTTTTTTCGTCATGACTCAAAATACATTTCGTTATGGTTCTTGCGTCAAGCTTTTTTATATGTCGGAAGACATTGCGTCATTAATTGGGAACCGTGCCTTATTGGTTTTCACAAGTGGATTTTTAACTGTGCCTTATTGGGTTTCACAAGTGGAATTTGAACCGTGCCTTGTTGGTTTTCACAATTGGAATTTGAATCTCTGCTTTAAGAACTGTACAAAACTTCCAGGTTTTGTGGTCTTAATATGTTTTAATCTTTTACTATTTTACGAAATTTCGATCTTCCTCTTGCACCACAATTTTACTTGGTTTTTCCATCATAGTCTGCCCCACAGAAAATATGGGGAAGCAAGACAATCATGACAATGGTAATTTATACAATGTTTACAATAGCTTCTTTTTCTCCTTATTGGGAGGCTATAAACACATAGTTTAAGTAAAAATAACGACTCTATAAGAGCACACACCACCAATAAATCGCCTATTCATTCCTATGCAAAACAGCCTCCAGATCATGGCGGATATCTTGGCTATAAAGCGACTGGTTGCTTCAACTGTTGGATTTATTTTTAGATTATAGTCTAGAAAAGACCATGAAGTCGAAATATATATAGGGTTACTTTGATAATTTTTTGCTAGGTCGCCTCGAACATAGGATATGCTTAAAATTTCAATTTCTCTAAATCGCTACAAAATTTCTTTAGACACTGAAAATCTGCCCTCAAATTGTACAAAAACAGCAAAATTATAGTAATCTTCAACCAGCCTTTAAGATTTCGTATTTGATATTGTCGCATCGTGAACTAAAACTACATATTTTTTTTAGAAATAATCATAATAAGTCAAACATAATCCACACCATGTACCGTACATAGAAGGTGTCACACGACCCGCCTAATTTTCATAACACTGACTTTCAAAGAGTAATTAAAACCTTTCCATGTCTTCCATACCACGCCCTTGGCCGACATTGTAGTAGGGCCTCTCAGATATCTTCCGTTAAGGTTCGATTGATGGCAAGTAATATACCACCAAGCTCCGTCAAATAGAGTGGCGCAATTGTAAGTTGAACCATCGTTATCGACGTCTTTGGTAGTGAATGGGTTATTGTTATGGGGTGAGAGTGAATCACCTGCAAGACAGAAACCACGTAGCCAATTTTAATGAGAACATGAAACATGAAAACGTCATCCCAATATAATTGCAGTGAAGTGTAATAAAAGAAATACTACATGGAAGGAATCTATCTATCCATTGGGTCTCAGGATAAAGTTAAAAACGAAAACCTCGGGGAGCAGTCAAGTTAGAGGTACTTGCTTAGGCCCTGTATCCGTTGGTTGTACCCATATTCCGTGTCTCGTTTTCTATTGTTAGTAATTGTGCGGCGCAACACAGACAATAAATTTCGTTTTGCTTAGTGATCATACCAGTAGCCTATGTACGGCAGATGATTCCTATGACCTGGCAGCACCAACAATCAACATGTTCATACTTGTGAGCACCAGGTAATTGAAATATCCGCCGTACACAGGCCACTGATATGATCACTAACCAGAACGAAGTTTATTGTCTGTGTAGCGCCGCACAATTACTAACAATAGAAAACGAGACAGGTGCACATGGAATATGGGTACAGACAATGGATACATGGCCTTATGGACCCATGGTGCACGGTGTCAAACGTTGAGTACGATTTAATACAATTCTCTTGAACACGGATAATTACCAGTTCATTGATACCAAATTAACGCAACATAGTAACAAGAATAGTCCTTAAAAAGGAAAATCTCACGTCAGCCAGCAATCCGGGTACAAGTTCCCATGAAAAAACATCATTTCCCTTCTATTGTTACCATAAATATATTAACTCTTATTTGAACAAGTAAAGTAATGATAGCAATATGAAAATCTTACGTTGCAAACATGGCAAACATTATTTTAACATCTTTTATAAAGGCAATATTTTTTTTCAGATGTTATCAATATTGGTTTTAATGTGTGCACTAGCAGATCAACAAGACCTATACTCTCTAATTCTGATATCATTGTTTGTTTTGTATTTCATTGTTTGTAACGCGACTTCGGTGTAATGCGCTCTACAAAAGCCGTTGTATTATTATTATTTATTATTATTATAAACTCCTGGGGGTACTTAGTACAAACGGGGCCATTGGGACATGCCGCAAATTCGGGTAGCAAAATCAGGCTCTCTACTATTTCAGTCGGTCCTTTTTTTTCGCAAAAATGTAGTATTTTTTGTTGGGTTCATTTTTCAAAATTTTCTAAAATTTATGCCAAATGGCGCATATTTTTAAATTTATTCCCAAAACTCAAGATAATTTTGAAAAAAAAACCCAATTTTTTCGCAAAATGTAGCTTTTGATTAAATTTGACTCAAAATGTGTTGTTTAATCACTCTTTATTAGCAAAAGACAATAATTTACAATATACCAGATGCAAAGATGAAGAGCGTACAGAAAGCCCAGGTCATATGTCAAGGTCAAGAAAATAACCTTGACATGGTGCAGGGCAGAAAATACAAAACAGAACAGAAAATAAATAAATATATATATATATATATATAAAACAATAAAAATGAAAATAATAATAAAAAAAACAGTGAAGCAAAACCTGAACACGGAGACAAAAGTTCCGAAGGCCTATAATTTGAGGTGAGGTTGATTTTCGGAACCCGATGATGGCTCATGGCGATAATTTCAGATTGTATAACTAGAGAGAAGCGCAATTCTCCTGAGTTCTTTTTTCAGGGATCGAAGTGGTTTGGCTTTTATGAAGGAAAACAAGGAAAATGGTTTCTGGTGTTATCAAACCGCGCGATCTCGAAGCAAATAAGATTATACTTATATCCATTATCGGTGATGTCAGATACGAGGTCGGTGTATTTCAAATGTTTTTTTCATGGGCCTTGGAAATATTCTCTTCAAACGGAACAGTGAGTTCAAGCAGGTGAACGGATTTCTTCTTGGTATTGACCATAACGATATCGGGACGGAGTTTGGAGATGACAATGTTAACAGGGAGGGTACCACCAGTAGTGGTATATCCGGGCATATCAGAAAATATTTTGATGAAACTAGAATTTGCACTAATGGCGTTCTCCAGATGTTTCAAAAGATAGAGTCATGACGCCAGGTGAATTTGCCTTGTAGTTAAGGAGCAAGATGAAATGCCGTGAGCATTTCGTGAAGAAAGCAAGACACCTATCTAGACATCTTAAGTGGGTCCTTAGGAATATGGAAAACAATGTTGCCAAAATTCTAGACGCGTAGGAGGGCGCTTTAAGCCCAATTTCAAAATGGCCGCCAAATATATCATATTTGTTAGTCATAAAGTGATATACCAAAGGAAATACCGTATTAAAAATAAGATTTGTTTCTCAAAGCATTCCTATTTTGTCCAAGGTACACATAAATGTACCATGTACTCATATTGTCATGTATGAGGGCGCTTTAATACCTTTTTACAAAAGTGAATACCATAAAGCATAAAGATGTGAGAGCAATATGTCGCAGAAAAAATCCCAAGCATTTCATGAAGAAATTGAGCCACTTAAGTTATAGCTACCTTCAGAGGATCATATAGAATGGAAAACAAAATGTTGCCAAAAATGTAGCCGCATCAAGTCCCGTTTCCTGGACCTTTTTCAAAATGGCCCCCAAATACAAAACATTTACTTGAATAAGTTACCTTTTGCATTTAATTTCCAATAAAGATACAATTAACGACGTCGATTTTTAAATCGTATGTAAAGAAGGATAAAAAAACTGTCCCCGGTTGCATATTCCATTTTCAAAATGGCCGCCAAAAGAGCATGTTTTATCATAATCAATAAGTAGCCTGTTCAATGCCTAATATCATAAATAAATGATAGAAAGGACTAATAGGGATACAACACGACCGTTTGTCCCAATGTAAATGCCACTCATACGTTTACATCCAAAATGGTGCTCATAACGAATCCAAAATGGTCCCCATTTTTTAAAACTAAAACGACAAAAAATACTACTTTTCATGTTAAGTTGGTTAGAGTGACATTATGGTGACATTATCAATGTAAAATAGCCTTGAAAGTATACATCATGAACAATTCTGCCAAAATTATACTTAACGCATGTTTAAAATCAAAGATGGCACCCAAAATGATATTAGTATCTAAAATGACTACCATAATACTGTTTTTCAGGTTCAAAACTGGGTTAGATCTATATACATTAAAATGGAATTAAAAACATAAAACATGTTTTCTAATCAATGTTAAATGTCCCTGAGTGTTAAAACAGAAAATTTTGTACTCAACAAATATGTAATTATATTTTATATCCGAAATAGAGCATAAAGTATAATTAAAACGGTCGTCACACTACTATTTACTCTCACAAAATGTGTCAGAGTGACATGAGAAAGGCATACAAAACATAAAGCATTCAAGACTATAGAAGAAAATTGGTTTTGGGGATAACAACAGAAGTAATTCTTCATGAATCATGTTGTGACATATCTACAAATTCAAAACAACTCCCATAATAAGGTATAAAATGGCTGCAAAAATACCAAAATATTTCGAAAAATAATGAAATTTTCAACAATTTTTGGCTTCATTTTTCGCACCATTTGGGATGTTAAACATGCAAATGGTTATATTTGTTTACAAAGGTATCTTTTGTATTGTATGGAACCATATTCTATTGACTAATTGACAGATATCAAGTTGCTTATGCTGTTTATAGTCTTTCAATTACATTTTTAAGAATGTAATATATATGGTGGTGAATTTAGAGCTAATTTTGGGCGCCATCTGGATTAAAATCATATTATAATATGATTCGTGGAGAGATTTTTAGATTTAGAACCACTCTGTTTTACTTATTTGGAATGTTTGATGTATTTAATAGTGTATTTACAGTCGCTCTAACTTCACTTTCTAGGGGGAAATAGAAGTTTGGTGGCTGCTATAGATATAGTTTTGGATTTGCAACTTGTTTACAACATTAATAGGAATGAAATTATCCTTTTGTAATCCTTAGATTTATTTTCAATGGGTTAATTTGAATATTCAATATTGTTAATGCCTTTTAAAGTCATTCTAATCGATTTTCGAGTAAAAATAATATTTTTGCTTCATTTTGGTTGACATTTCGGATGTTAACAACATAATTTGGGATACCGAAATGTGGCACAACCCTGAAAATTATTTTCTATCGAATATTTTGAATATTGAGTGTTGTTATAATGTTTTCTTGTCATTTTTTGAGTTAAAACCAGTATTTGACAGCCAATTTAGACCTCATGCTGGACGCCATTTTGAATTTGAAACCCACATATTTCAATGGTGAACGACTCTGTGAACTCTCAAATTCATTTTTTAAATTCATTCTCTTTAATATTTACTGTGTTTACTATTGTTGTAATATAGGCATTATTTGGAGGAAATGTACTAAGCGGTTATTCTAAACCTAATTATCGACTTTACTGCTGATTGTTTATGATATTAGGCATATAAAGACTGTTTTGTTTAAGTTTTATTGAAATATGCTATTTTGGCGGCAATTTTGAAAATGATATGTGTATACGGCGACATCTTCATATCCTAGTTATTTCCAGTTCAATATAGACATCTTGACGTCTCGTCTAGTACATTTTCATTGAAACTTCATTGTAAAAATAGCACTTTCTGAACATTTTTGGTATTTTGGGGGCCATTTTGAAAAAGAGAGCATGAAACGCCCCCTACGCGACTACATTTTTGGCAACATTATTTGTTCTGTTCTTCGAGATCTCCTGATGGTATCTATAAAGGTGGCCTACTTTCTTCATGAAATGCTCACGGGACTTTAATTCATTACATTTTGCGCCTACACTATTGGTTGAAAGAAACGGTACAGGAATTGAGAATATGGTTGAGAGTTTCTTTGTTCCTACATAACTTACATTTTTTGTTGGATCTTTATGGATGGGTCAATTTGTCTTGAAAACTGGTATTTGGATGGGTGGCTTTTCAATTTTGCCAGAGGCACATTCCTATCCAAGCCAAATTTGAGTAAGGGCCTACTAAGTTAGCAGGATACAAACCAAAGTATGACCAACACTAACTTTTAACGGTGAACATAGCTATTAGGCCTAAAAAATATGGTTGTTTTTCCTCCGCGACCGATGCCAAAAATTTGGGTCGGGTATTTTAGTTTGTTTTTCTAAGTTCTTCAAATATGTAAAATATGAAAACTCTATATTTTTAATAGAAAACGTAAACATTAGCAATACAAAGTCACATTAAGTAGTATAAAATGCATAATATTTCCTCTAAATAATGATCCACAATCTTTGATTAAGCCCTGCATTGCTTGGTATTTGCAATAAAATCCATAGAATAACATCATTCTTTAAAATATAGGTCTATGTGAAGAGTAAAAAAAAAAACCCAAAGATCAACCGACCGACCGACCCAAAATTCTTTTTTTTCCTCTGGAGGGCAAACAAACAATTTTTTGTGGCCTAACTGTTGACCAGAAAGTTACATCTGACTTTAATAATGTTTAGTAAGAATAGTGGTGTAAAGGGTTGTTTACTAAGCATATAATTATTCAATAGGCATTGAGACTGCACATAACCTAATTATAAAGTGACTGCTAAACAAACATTTTGAATAAACAACCTTTGAGGTCAGTGAACTTTTCAAATGCAAGTTATTTGCCCAGTGCAGTGATATGAAGTGATAATGCAGGGTTTCTCAATATCATATTACTCAGGTAAATTCCTACATATTATCACAGTATAGTTCTATTTTTTTCATTCCAAATAAACATAAATGTACTCAAACAACATCTGTAAAGTAAAACAAACACAAGACAGTGCAATTTTGAATTAAAATATATCAAATGATTATTTTAAAAACTGATTGTTCTTTAATCTTCACGAGTTCACATTTATGACCAACCGACCAATGATAATTCTTGTTTCTTTTGTTGAGCAATAGTGCATGGTATCTGGAACTAAACATTGTTGAGCACAAATATTCACTGAGTGACCTTTGTATAGTTGTGTTGACAGGTACGGAGGAAGAGTTGATCATGTGACTTCACTTGGTCTCTTAAACACAGTGGAAAGTGGTTGTGTAATTCATTTGACTGGGCAGAAGTACTCATAGAAATGTGCATGAGTTTTGGGGCAAAGTGGGGCCATACTCACTACGTGAGAAAAATGTCGTAAATGCAATATTTTATTTCCAGTATTTGATTTATTTTGATCATATGTGCAATCAACTAGATGACTTCACCAATCCGTATTGCACAGTATTCGCGCACAGGAGGTTTTCAGAATATCCCACAATGCATTATTCTGATACACTTAGATATAATAGGCGATAATGGTTTTCTGGACAAGGAGCTGTTAGGAATTTGAGAATTCCATTGAATAGTACTCATTCATATCTTTCCAGCGATGTGTTTCTTTTCAAAACAGCCCAGTGTTTACCCACATTGCTGACACTTCAAAAATGTCACAAACCTGTATAAAAGTATACGAGTTGAATTGGATTTGCATGTACATTGTACAATATTGCATTGCATCGTGGGATATTGTGAAAACCTCCTCTGGTATTCGCGTAATCATAATACCTAAATTAAACCCAAATTATCGATTCTTTATCTTCTTATGATTCAAATCAATAAATCCAAACCTTGAACAGTCAGGCAGCAGAGCCTATGCAAATGAGCTTTTAATGAGCAATTTAATTTTCATTTCCCGGGTATATACCGGGAGAATACCAGGACAACTCGGTCGCTAGATTTTTTTTTCTCGATGTGACCTGTCGGATAGTTCGGACTTCGAACCCCTATAATCACAAGGGGGTTAGTGCAAATAGAAAATAAAGATATGGATGAAAATATTTAGAGTTTTTTCAATAAGATAAGCCTATTTTTGACAGTGGAGAATAAAAAAAGTTTTCATTTCATTACATTTTTTTAAACAAAATGTCAATTTTAAGCTTTTAAAACTTGAGGTCAAATCTGGTTACGTGTAGCGTGTTTTACAAAATTGTATGTGAAATGCTTTTACAAACTGCAAGATGAGATATCAGACAATCATATATATAAAATTTGAAAAATATATCATACCTGTAAGACATTTAAAACAGAAAATAAATCGATGGAAAATTCATTACAACTAAACGTTCGAAAGGGACACGATGTCGGTCATCTCATTATCCCGATATACGCAACGAACATCGTAAACGACAAGTCACAACTTTCGAAGGTCTTGGGCTATATCAGGCAAATCTGACGTCAATTAACATTATAGCACTTGCAGGCCTAGTCTACGTGTGACTGTGACCTGCGGCTCTGATTGTGCATATCATATTTAATACGGGCTATTGGGAAATAATTTTATCATTTTTATCTATAGAAATTCTTGTGTAAAATAGTTTATTGAAGGAATATCAATCTAATATGATGGGAAAAATAATAATTTGTTTTCAAATGCAAAAAAAAGGGGGAAAAAAAGGAAAAGAAGTCGCCGTCAAGATTCGAACCTGGTACCTCTAGCATCAAAAGCGAAAGCCAAGCAGTACGCTATCGAGATCTTGCTATCATTGAACGGGTGTTTTACCTATATGTACCTAACAATTAGACAATGCCGCGTAATTGATCACTTCCGGGGTTATATAATATTTTGCGTAGAAATTTGATGCTTTATTTGACCTCATTGAACCAGGCGTTACATTTGCTTACGTTATACGTGTTTTCAGCAGATTTATCTCAAATGTTTTAGGAAATCTGCTAAAGAAGTGTTGTCTCTCTCTTTTGACCAAGTGGCTAAAATATATTAAGTCCAGAACCATAGATTTTAGGTAAAACGCAAAGACCTAATTTGACCTCACTCGAGGAAATTAAACGCTCGCAAAATCACACTAAAAGACACTAATATTTCTACTAATGCTTCTAATTGCAAGTTTGGTTTGAGATTCTATGCTTTTTAAGCGAGTTTACAGGCCTTTTAAACTAGGTATCCGATCTCATGAATATTCATACGCATGTAAAAACTGGCATTTCCTGTCAGTTTTCATGCATAAATAAAAATACAATAAGCGATATTTCAGCGACCTGACTTCTGGCTGTGAAATTTGGCTATTTTGCGCGTAATAAAACATTAAATATAGTCCGACCACTCTGTCGTAAATATAATGCATTTTAGTGCCATGAAACGGGGCCGATAAGGGGCGAATCATAAGATTTTCAGGGGGAGCAGGAAGGTTTTTTCCCTGGAAATTACTGTTTATCTGTCTATTCCATGTTCAAGTTTTTTTTTTCTTCTGCCTTTTCTCTTTTCTCTTTGAAGCACTACCCCAACCCCCGGTAATTTCACCAGTGTTCTCGGAGTGAATGGTAATGGTTAAATAAAAGTCAAATATTTTCAAAGATTTAAAAATACAAACCTACGAACTATACATTGTTTGGGACATACCTTACATATGCCTACTGACTGACTTTCCTGGTCCATATTTTTACCAAGATGATTATTTGTTTGTTAAACTTACTTTCACCTTTTATTTCTATGAGATATTTGATTTGAAACACCGACTGATAAACGCGATATAAAAATCTAGACAAATTTCAATTTTCGAAAACTAAATTACACTCCGGGGGGTTACTCAATTTCGGTTTTGGTAGGGGTGTCCGCTGGGAAATTTGAAGTACCACCCATGTATATATCAATATTTAAGAAAAAGGGACCCCTCCATATACCAAATTCCCAAAATTTCGAGTCGAGTTTATACAGTACAAAAAATGAAATTTTCCCCGAAAATTAACGCTAATTTGGCGAAAATTTTCTGATTTTTGTTTGAAATTAAGAAAAAAAAAAGAACATTTTGGAAAACAGACCCATCAAAATATCACAGTTTGCAAACAAAAAGGACCCATTGAAAAACCAGACAGCCTTATTTTGCTACCCAAGTTTGTGGCACATCCCCGTACTAAGTACCCCCTATTACATAAATTGTTACAGACTCAGTAAATACGTACCTGCGTCTCCGGAGTATCCTCCTATCGTAAGCGTGAAGTCTGTATCAAGACCTCCTACTTTGAAATAAGAATAATGGGCATAAGCTTTATTTCCTTCGAAATCGGCCATGTCTATACGCAGCTCATATGCTGCTTGTGAAGTCAACTGATGGATTCTTTGGTTTCCTAACCAATATTCAGAGTAGGTGTACCCAAAGCCGTATTGATATTCTGTCCATCCTAGGTAGAACTCGACAGATCCGTCTCTTCGTCTCTGGAATACCTACACAATAATAATTAGAAATACAATGGATTTATGCCATCACAATGAAAATATATTAACCCTCGTCAACCTGCTGCACAAAAACGCAAAAGCAACCGACCCCAGGAATGTTGGTAATTTCTTTTACATCCTATGCGGTCATTCTGATGAAAGAGTTAAGGGGGGGGGGGTACCACCTAAGTTGGGGTAGGGTAGGCTGTCAAAGTAGGGTGTTGGGGGTTGGTAAAGCCAGTGCCAGGCATAAACTGAGGGTTAAGTGGCTGTGACCGCTATTTAAACGTCAAGAATATGTTAGATATTTGACCCCTCCCCCTAGTTGGGGGGGGGGTAAAAAAAATCCCACCCAATATTCATTTGTTTTCTTCTTCCCCCCCCCCCCCCCCCCCCCCTCACTTGCCTTTTTTTTTTTTTTTTTTTTTTTTTTTTTTTTTTTTTTTTTTTTTTTTTATTTGTTTTGCTCTAATGCTCAAGGGCCCCCCTTGACCTCGGACCCTGGCCCACCGGGCCCAATTATAAATCCGGTACTGTGAAGCCGCGGAAAATTTGAAGTCGCCATTTTGAAAAATATTCGCATGCTATGAAGCTGAAACTTGCAGGGTATGTTAGAATCTCATCTTTTTGTGTGAGTTATCAGCAAAACGAGTTTTTGAATTATTTAAGTATACTTTTTTAGCAAACATAATCTTGTTCTAGTGTCAAGATATTACTTAGCAGGTTAAAATTGTTATAATTGATTACGATGTATGGTACTTGTCCAACATATCATTGGATCAAATCCCTTCTATCCTTTGTTTTGTTGATAATCACAAGGTTAAGTCACGGGGCAAGTTGTGGTAACTTACCCAAGATGGAGTGCTAACTTACCCGACTCTTTCACAGGTTACATTTATGACGTTTGAACACGATTTCAATTATAAACATTATATTACATCTTGTATATAAATGTGTCATGGTTTTCCCAACATACTGAAGCTACTGAAGCATACTGTTGGAAAAACCATGACACGGTTTTTACAATATTCACCGGTACAAAATCAGACATCAAACTACGCAAGAAAAAACTGCCATTCGTCGACCATTTTAACTCGCCTGACCATTCCATCGACAATGTCACCCTCATGGGTATTGAACAAATTTGGAAACAAGATGATAACATTCTCCGCAAACGCGAATATTATAATATATATCACAAAGCTTTCGACCTTAAAACCTTCTGGTATTAATTCTGAACTTTAATTTAAACCCCCTCCATTCCTACGTTTTTCTGAACTTTAAAGGGACTGGCCTAGAATCTTCCCACTAATGTTTTACCTGCATATTTTCTTACTTGAATCGATAGAACATGTTTATAGTAATATAACCTACAAATGGTTTTCCATGATTTTGAGGAATATTGGAGACAATTGCAATTCTTTACCTACTTTAATTTTTGTCGCCGGCGACAAAAAATGGTGTGAAAACAGTGTTTCTAGTTTGAAAACTGATAAAATCTTTTTTCTACACTTGTGATGGCTAAACAAATTATTTTTGATGAAATTGTTTCCCTTTTAATATGTTTTAAATTATTTTTATAAGCTTTGTTTGACCCTTTATCTAGTAAATCCATCTTAGGTACAAAAATTTGGATATATGAAACACACCATCATCAAAGAATGATGTATTGCAAATTAATTCTCTCTCAATTTGAGTCATTTGTGTGTACATTTTTGCACTTGGATTTTGCTATACTTTTAATCTTTGTTTTAGAGCATTTTTATAAACCATTTAATTCTAGGTGGAATCTAGGCTAGTCCCTTTAATATCATTCCCCTCCATATTTTCCCTGGTTAGTTCCTTCATTTTTCTTTCCTGGTCTAGCGCCCTCTCATTACCATCCGTATTTGTTTTTCAATAGCATTTCCAGTCATTGT
>JXSR01S021431.1:14509-33768 GCA_000969725.1 Ophiothrix spiculata | reverse complement strand
GATTGAGAACACTACTTGTATATTATGTATCAAGGTTTGTTAACCCATGGGGGCACTATAGATTTAAAACTTTTGTATAAAGCCAAATTAACACTCAAGTGACCAAGGTATTTTCCAGCAAATTGGTGCCCGGGGAGGGGTTCCAAGGGACCCCCACCTCCTAAAAAATCTCCTACATAAGAATTTCATGTTTAAAGTCTAGTCATAGAGAAAACATGTAAAAGGATCAAAGAAATGTTCATGTGAAATGTTGCTCAAATTTGCACATTGCAAGCACAATTCCATTGTCGATGTAAAATTAGGAAAAAAAGTTATTCGGTTTCAATTTTTGCAGCACCCTCGAAAAACTACTTTATGGTAACTAGCACAAAAATGACTGGGTCCATTTTTTTTTAACCACTGAGGGAAGCACTCCGGTAAGTCTGAGGATTACATGGAGCGGTGAAGTAAATTTTTGTGTGATTTTGCGCACCCCCACCCCCGTTGGTCACAGAAGTGTTCAAGAGACATTTACTTATAATGTTGTGATCAAAGTTATCCTCTCCAAAGGCGTACTGATAATTTTGTAACCATTTTGTTGCAAATTTCTGTCTAGAAATACCCAAATTATATGCAAAATGCTCACTTATCCGGAGACAGTTCCTGCCTTAGTTTTCATGGGAGCCTAGTATAGAACCAAATTCAAGTACATGATACACATGCGAATGACTCATAACATACGTGTTTCCTCATTGTTTTCAGCTCCAAGTAGCGGTCCAACTGGAATAAGTGTAGCGGATTTTATAGCTGACGAAAAATTCCCAGCATTCTCTCTAGTAGCAACCAATAATATCAATGAAGTAGCCAGTTCAGGTGAGGTTTATGGGTTTCTGTTATTTGAGTACTGTAAATGCCGATATTTTCGCGCTCAGTTAATTTTTGTGCATGAGCCAATTTTGAATCATTTCAGGTATTTTAATTTTCGTGCTTGTGATATTTATATTGTGCGGCGGTATGCACACACGATTTTTCGCAGTACATTAATGTTCGCGCAAAGCGAGCTAAGCATGAAAAGCACAAAAATAAATATAGCGCAAAATATACCACTTATACAGTAAATTTGATTGATATTCTATAAGAATTGAAAACTCCCAGTTTGATGAATTTGCTTAAATTGGTTGTATTTGGGGAAATTTGTTTAAAAAGCACACATTTTGTGTTTTATTTGGTGCTTTTCTGTCCACATTGAAAGCCCCCAATTACCTAAATTGGGTGTATTGTGGGAAAACCTTTTCTTTAAAACACCCAGTTTGAGTAAAATTGATTGCTTTGTTTTAAAAATCAAAATTGAAAGCTTCCTAAGGCGCTTGGTCCAAAGACTTCACCAGTATATTGCTGACATCCCCAGTTAAAATCCCCAGTCTACATGGGTTTTGATAAAGGGATATTGCGGATTTTTGTAATGGATATGACTTGGGGAAATATAGTAAAACTGGTGATCCTAGCGAGGATGCTGCAATTGATTCGTAAGAACAAGCACTTAAAAATCGAATAATACTCAAGTGCCGCTTATCGATATTTGACCACGGAATTAATCAAAGAGATTATAGCGAGACGGAATTCGATTAACTTTATAGTAAGGGTCTGAAATGGGTCTATTATATGAGTACTGTGTTATATTTGTGCAGGAAAGTTGAGAATAGTGTTAAAGCATCAACATAGTATTTCAATAATTTGAAAAGATTGCCAAAATCTGTAGTTTTCAAAGAAAATACTTGCTGAAACTCGCAATTTTCTGTTTGTATCTCTTCCGACGGGTTCGTAATGTTCCGTTGTCGATCATATCATAGTATGTGTTTAAACAAGCAATTCCTGGTGTCATTTCTTGCTTCAGAATATTTCATAAGGGTGTCCTTATTCTTTAAAAAAATAATTGTTCCTAAATTTGTTAAGAGTTCATATTAAATTTTCTCATTTTACATTTAAAATTTATTTTATCAACTAATTCATGAGCCTTTTCTTAAGCGGCTACGATTGCTTCATCTATTTAATTTACCTCAATCCATAGCGTTTAACTCGATGGCTCAGTTAGTTGCGCGATGGGTCAAACGAACATTCATTGATATGGAGCAAAGAAACTCAGTATCGTGGGTTCAAACCCACGCTGTGACACATTTTTTTCCAATCAGATCTAATATATATTTCCTTTGGAATATCACCTTTAGGTAAAAGAAAACAATTTTCTTTTCTTGTCTTATTTTCCTTTCTTTTATTTTCAACATATTTAATAAGACCATGGAGGTAATTTATAGTAACATGATAAGACACACTAACAAATGACATTTGACACGCTACACTCTCAAAACTACATAGTCAAAATGAATAGAATCTATTCACATGAGCACTCAGAGAATTTTCTTCAAAATTAAAAGATCTCTATTCAAAAATGAATGGAATAAGGTGTCTTATAATGGTTAAATTAAAGATTTATATGTCATCTTTTATTTAGGCCTATTTATTTTACTCCCAGATATTATTCGAACCTGTATTCCGTTTTTTATTTATTTATTTTTGAATAGGGCCTAGGGATCTTTTAATTTTGAAGAGAATTTTCTTGAGTGCCCGTCTTACACTAGATTCTATTCATTTTTATTTTTGACAAAAGAGTGTAGGCCTATTAAGGCCTTTAGGGATAGCCTTTCCAAAATATAATGATTTGATTCTAGCATGGCCAAGTTTACCCGGCGCGTCTGTGCTGTGCTAGCTTGTGGGACGATTCCGCCGGGCGAGCCACCACATGCTCCGCTGGTATATTCACGGTGCATTTTGTGACTGAAAGAAATGTGTGTCTATACTTCATGGCCCTTCGGCCTGCTCGCATAAAATTGATTATCATGGTAGTTCTTAAAACATCGTTTTGAAACAGTTAAGATCCTTTTTATAGGTAACTGAGTTTCAAAGGCTATTTTTTAATGAAAGAATATTATTTTCAAAAATAAAAATAAAATAGTTCAGTTCAGTACCGACATTTACGCAAAATCAAATCCTATAAATATTTTCCGGGAAATATTTCAAGAAAGCAAAAGTTGTTTTATGATATGAGGTCCTAACATTAATAATGATGACCCGGGAATGGTGGTTTTATTCATTACTGAATACAATAATTATCCGTAACAATCATTGGGTTACACCATTTAAATTGTGTGAAGTTAAATTTACGATTGAAAAAAAAAAGGATTCGACTTCTTTACTCTATCGTGTCTATGTCAATCAATATTTAAGTAGCAAAGATCGTCGATATTTATATTACCTTAAACAAAGACGCTACTTAAGTTTCTTCAATAATCGATTCAGTATGTTTCGCGGGAATTTATTGCATTGGGGATGTCACAGCAATGTGTATTCTGCAGTGGCAAGTCATTTTTGCGGATGCCTGGCTGAAATTTAGGTGATTTTAAATTGGTGACTTTACTCAGGACGTCAGCAAAATATTGGTGAAGTCTTTGGACCAAGCACCTAAGTACAATCGTTAATTTATCTATCTATTTTTATTAGATGTTAATAGACTGACCTACGCTGACGTCACTTGACCCACAAAATGGTGGACATCGTCTTGACCTACAAAATGGCAGACTTCATCTTTCAACAGTTTTCTGTTACAAATCTAAAAAAAATTGATTATTTCGGCACATCGTTTGAAACTTGCCAGTAAAACAATGCATTCCGTTACCCTTCTGATATACTGGTTTCAAAATATAACAGGTATTCGGTCTAGAAAATCACAATTTACCTGATCGAACGCAACACATGGAAAGGGGAAGTTTGGCTTGTTTACGTTCGTCACAACTGTAGTACAATACTGTGATTATTACCGCTACAAACAATGACCATTACTGGTGCACATTTCATCCTGGAAGATGAGTCTGAGGAAGAGATATATCTCCAAGATGTGTATGTGGCTCTATACTTTGTGACTGATATTAATACGGATCCTTGAAAGTCCTTGAATTTTATTTTGCAATTTCCAGGCCTTGAAAGTGCTTGAAAAACTGACTTTATCAAAAAAAGTCAGTGAAAGTCCTGGAATTTTTGAATGTCGGATGTTAAAAATTGATATGTCAAAAGAATTTACCATGCAATTATTTTTATCCAAAAATGAGTTAAAATAAATTTATTTTATTTGTTGACACATTTCCGCCGGCCACCGTTGATAAGGGGAAAAGTCCTTGAATTTTGAAGGGGAAGAAGTGTACTAACCCTGTCAATTATGTTTGACTTGCAGAGAAATTCATGGTGTTAGCTGTAACGCATCAAGGGGCTGAGCACCATAAGAAACACCCACACGGCAAAATGCGGGATCTAGTCAAAGATTTTGCCGTCAAACAAAGGGACAAGTTTCATGAGTAAGTATTGTGCGGGAATTGGTGATTAAATCATAAAAGCAAAAATATGAAATGTGACCTTTACTTTATGCTTAAAGGAGCATTGTCCGATTGCTTCAACTTTTTTTTCAAACTTTTTGAGATTTTGGTACCAAAATATTGATCATTTTTTCTCATAACCCATGTGAAATTTCACAGCTCAGCTATGTACCATTTTGGAGATATAAATAAATATGTGCCTAAATATGGTAACCATAATTAATTTATACAGTAACATATAGGCAGCTCTGAAATACAAAATTGCCAATAAAATCAAAACTGTTTGACCGATTCACTTAAAATTTAAAATTTAGACCTCTATAGTGGTCATCTTTCATATAACATTTGTACTGGTCATCTTTCATATGACATTAACTAATTTGTGAAAAATCGGACCAAGCTCCTCTAAGTCACATATACAAGGATTTGTGCGCCACAGCAGACAAAACCAACATGAGAGTTTTACCGAGTTCACAGCAAAATACCTCTAATACTTGGCGTCCAAAGACATTCGCTCGGCCCAGTGACAATTCACTCTAGATATTCTCTCTGACTTGTTCGCTAAAACGGAGATCGAATGTTGCTCTCATTGCGCAAAATCGTTTCAATCAATGGAAGCGAATGTCATTTGCGCATGCTGTAGTGTTATGATTGTTGAATAAACAATCCCAAAAGTATTTGGAGCGATCTTTGCTCCAATTCAATCTGAAAAAGTGTCGAGTGTCGCAATGAGAGCGAATGTCGCTCTCGTTGCGTGAACATCGTTTCAATCGATGAAAGCCAATGTCATTCACGCATGTTGTAGTGCTATGATTGTTGAATAAACAACACCAAAAGTATTTGGAGCGATCTTTGCTCCAATTCAATCTGAAAAAGTGTCGAGTGTCGCAATGACAGCGAATGTCGCTCTCATTGCGCGAACATTGTTTCAATCGATGAAAGCCAATGTCATTTGCGCATGTTGTAGTGCTATGATTGTTGAATAAACAAACCCAAAAATATTTGGAGCAATCTTTGCTCCAATTCAATCTGAAGTGTAGTGAATGTTGTGAAATTTGTTAAGCCAATGTCGCTTCCAGTTGGAGCGAAGTTTTATTACTAGGGTAATTAAGTGAATGTCACTCCGGCGAGTAAATGTCTTTGGACGCCAAGCCTTAGAGACGTTTTGCTGTGAACTCCTAAAACTATCAAGTTAATGCTTAATGCTTAGCACTGATTAGATCACATATAGAAAAAGTTCTGGGCCTAGTTGTAATGTTGATTTTTGAGTGAGTTCAGAGAGCTCAACGGAAGTTGGAAGAGCTCCTTTAATTTGCATCAGCCACCTAGTAGTAAAAATGGTTCAAAAAGGTGAACTCAGTTGAGCACAGTTAGAGCATCGCTTGAGCTTGCTCACAACTCGCAGGTGTCTTGGGGAAGATAATTTTTTTGAGTGAGCTCCAGGCGGAGCTCTGTCGGGACTTGCGCATGCATTAGCCGAGTTGCCAGTTAGTAGGAAAATCAGTGGAAGAGTTCACAGCGCTTTAAATCTTCCTGAAAGTACGGTAAGTTGTAAGCAAGCTCTGAAATCTTTAAAAAATTACTGCTGATGCTTGGACGATGCTTGCGAAATGCCCAGCCGAGTTCTGATTTAGCCATTTTTACTACTTGGCCGACTTCTCTTTCTATATGTGACTGAAACCATAGAAATGGAGTGTATAATAACTCTTATATGTCCTTTGTATTTTTTTTTTCTGTGGATTGCCAGCTCAGTCGGAGCTCGGCCGAGTTCTCTTTCTATATATGACCTTAGCATTTGTTGAAAATTAAGCCATCAACAAATGATGCCTTGCTCATGGTTCGATTGCAAAGTTACATCCAAATTGGTAAAAGCAATCGGGCTGATTCAGAAAACTATAGTTCTGAGAAAATTGAGTTTAAAGTTTCTGTACTGGTAAAACTTGAATGGAGAAAGGATTTTATCTCGGTTTTAAAACAGTTGTCTTATGTTTTTGATGTTGGAATCTGATTAATATGATAGAATACACTTCAAAGGTAACATTTACGATGAAATTAAAAATTTGACCTTGGATGTGATTTTTGACTATGCTCTGCTTCAATGGCCCATATCTCGAAAATTACTATGCTGACCTTAAGGTACCCTTCGGTATGACAGGTCACATTTAAGATCAATAAAGGGACATGGTAAAATGCAAGATTAGGGCTGCAGGTAAGTCCCATTTTTGGGGTGGTCATATATTTAGTTCGAGCCCCAGTTACCAAATTTGCATACTCGATACTTGAAAAATAGTACATATTAACCCTTTCGATCCTGAATTTCAGTATAGATGTATTCAGCCCATACTGAATTAATTTACACTCAATATGAATTGGAACGCCTGAGCGTTCTCTCGTAAGCTCCTTTGGAAAGGCTCCAGCGTTCTCTCAGATTGAAAGGGTTAATGTGCGCATTATATGAATCATTTGCTGAAAATATGTCGACCTTTTCCTCTTTTTTTGTCCGGTTTTATTATCATAATTGTAATATCAAGTTGCGAAAATTTTGTAGGAAGCCTTTTTTTATACTATGCCATTGCATTGTGGCAGTCTATCAATGAATTAAAGTAAACATCAAATGCCAATTGTGCTGGTACCATTGGACATAGAAGTGTGTGAATAAGTCTGTTAAAGGGACTAGCCTAGATTCCATCTAGAATTAACAATGTATGGAAATGCTCTAAATAAAGCTTAAAAGTATAGTAAAATCCAAAAAAAAGTGCAAAAATGTACACACAAATGGCTCAAATTGAGAGAGAATTAAATTGCAATATATCATTCTTTGATGGTCGTGTGGCTATCCTGTGTTTCCTAAATCCTAAATTTGTACCTCAGATGAATTTACCAGATAAAAGATCAAACAAAGCTCCTAGAGAAAATTTAATACAGATTAAAAGAGAAACAATTTCATCAAAAATAATATCTTTGGCATCACAGGTGTTGAAACAAGATCTTTTTTAAGTTTTCAAACTAGAAACACTGTTTTCACACCACTTTTTTGCACCGGCGTAAAAAAATAAAGTAGGTAAAGAATTGCAATTTTCTCCAATATTCCTCAAAATCATGCAGAACTACTTATAGGGTATATTACTATAAACATGTTCTATCGATTCAAGTAACATAATATGTAGGTAAGAAATTAGTGGGAAGAATCTAGGCCAGTCCCTTTTTAGTAATGTTTGACTGATCTACCCAAGATTTAATTATAGGCAAAAATATGTAATGTAATGTTTTTAGTATTTTGATGTTGCTTGTTGGTTGTGGTAAGTCTGGTTGATACTAAAATATGCAATTAAAGGAGCTAGGTCTGATTTTTCAAAATTAAGTTTTCAATGTCATATGAAAGATTACTACTAAAGAAGTCGCATGTTTCAAATTTCAGCTGAATCGGTCTAACCGCTTTGATTTTATGGGCATTTTTGTATGTCAGAGCCGCCTATACGTTACCGTATAAAATTAGTTATGGTTACCATAATTAGACACATTTTCATACACATCTCCAAAACAGAACATAACGTTTCACATGGGTTATGATTTTGGTACCAAAATCTCAAAAAGTTTGGAAAAAAGTTGAACCAATCGGACCATGCTCCTTTAAGTTGATTTTTTACACTTTTTATAGGGTTTGTTGATTCGGTTTGTGAGATATGCAGAATAAAGATTTGTTTGTAATTCTGTGTCTTATCTGATAAGCTTAAAATCAGTCCAATTCCGATCCATCCGATCAGATCGTTCAGACACTACTGTTAAGCTTCCGGGTGCAGTTGTAGAAGATGATGACAGCATACAGATTGAACCATTATTTTTGAAGGGTGCATTTTTTGATTTTGAATTTGTAGTACAATGTTTTGAATTGTTATGAATGTGATGAAAGATGTTTGTTTTCATATTTTTGTTTTCATATATATTTAAAGATGCTTCAAATTGATAATAATGATTATTTAACACTTAAGTGACCAAGGGGGGAGGGTGTTATCGCCGCTCCATGTAATTGTTAATTAACGCTGCGGGTCTCTCAGTGGCAAAAAAAAAATCAAATTTATCCATTCATTTTCTTGCTATTTTCTAGCATAAAGTAGATTTTTGAGGGTACTGTTCAAATTTGTTTTGTCCATAAAATGAACATGCGAAGATTCCTTTGGGAACAGGGTTTTTGAAATTTTGGTGGGAAAATTTTCAAGGCGACATAAAAACGCTTTTTCAGCCGCCATTTTGAAATGGTTCATCCCATTTTGATATTTTTGTATTTTGGTTTTTTTATCGTTGACCAGACTTTCAATGTAAAATTAATTTTGGGATGGGAGTCCAAAAATTCCACTTACTTGATGTGGACGTTTCGTCAGCTGACAGCTGACTTTATCAACACTGATGGTGAAGTGACGATCTTCTGTGCTCAGTTCTTGTTAACTGTTGCTTAGCAACAAGGTTGCCAGATGATTTCCTCTGTTTAGATTGTCAAAAACGTGACTTAATTGGTATTGCCCCTCGTCCCTGTCAGCTGACGAAACGTCCGCATCAAATTAGTGGAATTTTTGGACTAGATATGATGAAAATCATGATACTATGTTTCAATAACAGTCCTGTTGAATCTCTTCAAGAAATCCAGAGTCAGGGCCCCATTGTTTGTAAATGCAACCCCTACCCTTGATTTTTGTTTATATCGTTCAATAAATTACTGTTTGGCCTGTAGATGATAATTAAGTCATAACATTAACATTTATAAGGCAAATAGTGTTTTCATTTATTAAATTTCCCTGCGTACTGCATTGTTTAACTTGAGCGTAACGCGCACGATCGTTGGCGCTTCACAAGCACTGAAATTAGGCCAATCACACGCTGTAAATACGTGCGACTTTCACGCAAACCACCGTAGCAACAAGCGTCGTTCTTCAAAAACCCCGCGAACGGAGAAATTTATTTATTAAAAATACTATATCTCTCTTTTTACAGAAAATTTATATTCGGTCATATGGAGGGGAATGATCTAATAAGTGATATAACATTAACGTAAGTATACGTATCCTGTCTGCTGATTGGTCAGAATCGCAATTGTAACATTGAATAAACCAATTAGGAATTTTGTAACATAATCTGTTCTTTTTATACCCTTTGTTATATGCTACATACACTCCCGGTCAAAAGTGTTTGTGCACGCTTGAATACGGGCAAAACATAATTATTATATCAAACAACCAAGACTCTGAAAAAATTCATGTTTTTATGGGTGCCTAATGTATCCAATATAAATAATCTATGTTTCCTCTGATATTCGATCTTCCATAATCATAAAAATGGCCGATTTCCAGGACCATATGCAAATACACCACACACGCTTTTTGCTATGTACCCATGTAGTTTATTAGTTTAGTGCTCGTTATCACCATGTAACAGTAAAGAACATTTTCAGGTCATAAGGGACCGTTCACAAACACTTGTAAGGGGGGGGCCTGATGCCAAAAGGGGGGGCCCTTAAAATTTTTCACCCTCGTAAGGGGGGGCCCTGAAAAAAATCACCACAAATTTTCCGGTAAAAATTGAGTTTACATGCTTTTCTATGGGGGTGACCACTAATTTTTGTCGCAAAAAGGGGGGGCCCTTAAATTTTTCGAGGTCGAAAAGGGGGCGATGATTTTTTTTTGCATCAGGCCCCCCCCTTACAAGTGTTTGTGAACGGTCCCTAAGTTTTCCAACAAATGTGCAGTTATGTATTTAAACTCTGTTTTTGAATGTGCGGAAGAAAGTATACAGTATGTTTAGCACGCCATATTGTCAAATGCGGTAAATGCAATTTCTGTTGAGTTCTTTAGATCTATATAAATCCGAAAAAATATTACGCAATTGATGGTCTGTTGTCGAGATATGGCTGGTTAAAGGTTTTGTGCGCAAATACTTTAGACCGGGAGTATAGATGGCAATTCCTGTAATATTTAGGTGTCAATGTGTACTCAGCTTCAGTAACGTATTCTTCTAATCCCTGTTGTTAAAGGTTGCATAAGTGAGCATTTCTTATGACCAACCAATGAAGAAGGCTGTTATATTTTTTGAGCAGCATGAACCAACGAGATAGAATAGGGAAGAGAACCCTGCTCGGCGAAACCTTGAAGTTAGCTTGGGATCACTAAAAACAATTAACAATTGTTTGAAAATAAACCAATTTGCAATTTATTTTATCTACACTCCTGGTCAAAAGTGTTTGCGCACGCTTAAATAACGTAAACGTAATTATCTTATCAAATGACCAAGACTCTGGAAAGTCATGTTTTTATAGGTGCCTAATGTATCCCATATAAGTCATCCATGTTTCCTCTGATATTCAATCTTCAATAACCACAAAAATGGCCGATTTATACACCACACACACTTTTTGATATGTACCAATGTAGTTTATTATTCAATTGTTCGTTATCACCGTGCAATCGTAAAGAACCTTTTTAGGTTATAAGTTTTCCAACAAATGTGCAGTTATGTATTGAAACTCCATTTTTGAATGTGCAGAAGAAAGTATACAGTATGTTTAGCCTGCCATATTTTCAAATGCGGTGAATGCAACTCCTGTTTAGTATTTTAGATCTATTAATGTTAAATATAAATCTGAAAAAAAAAAATGCAAATGATGAACGGTTCTCGAGATATGACTGGTTAAAGGTTTTGTGTGTGAGCACTTTTGACCGGGAGTGTATCATGTAAGTGTATGTTTGTTGAAATAGCTAGACTAGGGTATAGTAGTAGGTCTAAATGAAGTGTAATCTAATCTGTAATTTTTTATGACCAGTTCCTTTTATTATTTTGCAAAGATGTTCCCGTACGTGATGCTCTATTTCATTATTCATAAAAATTTATTGTGCTGAAATCGGGCATTGCATTGTATGTAAAGTTGTAGTAATGTGAGTGGAGGTACACAATATGAATGCCAAACAAAGTGCTCTTTTCAGTTTACGTAAACATCCATTAGCTGTGTATTGGTGACAAATTAAGGTTGTAGTCTCTATAATTGATAGGAACGTCTTAAACATGTATACTCTCAATCAACTGGGTTGGTGCATAAATATGATGAATTGAATCTAGACAACCAGAAAATAATACTCACAAGCAACCGACTTTGCGGGTGATACTATCACCCTTTGAATTGGTTATGATGACCTTGTAGCTAGTTGTTTCAGCTAGATGATGTTATGGGGTGTTGAGAAGACATCATCTTGCGAGGTAAAGTTTTTGATTGTCCTGTCCCATGTGTGAGATAAATATTGTGTCTGACCCCTCCTGTGCGATTAAGGGTCAGTTCTTCCGCCCTCACCCAGATGGCCTCCTTTATGCCTCTTTCAAACCACTGACTCTCGAGTATTTCTCTCTAGGATCTTAACATCCTCAATGTCAAATTCATGACCACTGGCCTTTCTATTGGCGTAAACAGATGATTCTAGATTAAGTTAGTTTACATTGGTTTTGTTTTCTTTACTTGCATTATTATTACTGTATAAGTGGAATTTATTTCGCTTCTTGCAATCAATTTGTGTAGCCAAATGTGAATTTAAAAATGTATTTGTACTGATAATAACATTTTTATGTGTGTGAAATAATGTACAGAATGATTCAAAAGGGTATGAAAATAACTGTGTGCTAAATATTAACTTTTACAGTGTACTCTTGGTAACCTTCTGTGTAAAGTTTGATCTGTAATGTGTTTTGTGCCTGGTTCATATGAGTGGTGCTCTGGCAAAATGATCGGAAAGTCACGATTTTCAAAATTGAGTTTATTACATATTTTGGTTGTCGATAATCTCATACTTTCTTTTTGCAATTTTCACTTAGAGATCGAAATTCATGGTAGTATATTCAAAATCTGGCAGTAAAAAATGGTCTCAAATCGATTTTGAAGTTACTGACTACTATAGTGTATAATAGCAAAACGCGATTAATTACCCGTGAATAATCGCACTTCCCGGCATAATTGACCTTCAAAACGTGTGGTTTTGATTTATACTTATATATTAATGAGTTTTATATCAAAAAACAAAATTTGATATTTTCATCACATTTTTACTTTACCAGCCATTTATTCAAAATCTTCAATCGCGACTTTCCGCTCATTTTGCCAGAGCACCACTCATATGATCTCATTTTTGAAATATTTTGTTTTGATTTATCTTTTTTTTCCAGATCAATAGAAGTTCCATCAATAGTAGTTTTAGACCCAATTACATATCAGTACTATTTAGCAGATAAGCCTCTCAAGATGACATCAAAGTCACTAACAGCGTTTTTAGAATCTATAGAAAATGGGACTGCCGAGGTACGTACTGGGAGTGGAGGGTTGGAAAAAACTCTAAAGATGACATTAAAGTCACTAGCGGCGTTTACAATCTATAGAAAATGGGTCTGCCGAGGTACCTACTGGGAGTGGAGGGTGGGAAAAGCTCTTAAAGATGACATCATAGTCATTAGCAGAGTTTTTAGAATCTATAGAAAATGGGACTGCCGAGGTACGCACTGGGAGTGGAGGTCGGGAAAAAAATCTTTAAGATCACAGCTTTTTGGCACAAAAAAATTACAGAAATATTTTTTTTTTAATGCAGTATATAAAATTAATGATCCTTCTGTGACAAAAATTTTACTATTTGGGGGCACAGTAGCCTTTCAGGGCCCCTTAGTAAAATAGAAAGTTTACTCACTTCACGTCCACAGATTTAACCCAGAGGTTGATTTAAAACTACTGATGGAAAACTTGCTATAGAAAATTTATTATTTTGTCCAACTGTGAATGAAAAGGACCTTCAGAAAGAGGATAATCACAGCTTGATATCAATGCAAACAAACCTGAGTTGGACAGAGTTTTTCATTCCCCAAATACAGTTTGAAATAGAGTAAATTCAAACTGTTTACCATACAAATGAATGCAGTAGTGGAGTGACCTTGGTTAACATTCCATGGGGTCTACCGATATGTTGCTGTGTGTTATGGGAAGGGCTTAAATCACCCTCTGGATTTAACCAGAGATCTTCAAGTAATATTTTTTGTTTTGCATGTGAACAAACAGGGGATAACAAATTTATCACTTGGTTAAAACGAATGTTGATTGCAAAACCCTTGAAAATGCCAGGAAAAATCATTTGCAAATTGTTATTTTATATATTGTATAACCATCGAGCTATTGTACTATATTAGTATAATATAGCTCGATGTTATAACATTGCAATCAATTTTAGATTTGTAGTTTTTCGGGTTTCATTGACTGCTATGCGTGTTGTTTCTATCAGCATTGTGTTTAGTCTTGCATGCATAACAACACCGCGCGCTTTGCAATGCAACATATGGTCCAAGAGCAATACAAGTTGGACTGGTAAAAGAGCTGTATGATACTACTTTTTCGTATCACACAGAGGATTTTTTATCACATAGAACTTTGAAATTTAATGCAATATGGAAATATCTTTTTTATTTCTTAAACCAATGAAATTGTTGTATTTTTATCTACTGAGTGATAAATTTGTATTCTATCGCATGCGAATTTTCATATCAGTTATTACAGTTGTGAATATTATATTATTTATGATTTTGTTCTTTTTCAGGCATTTGGCGGCAATAGCATCTTTAGGAAAATCTACAGGGTTATTTATGACATAGTTAAAAGCATAGTGGTAAGTATTGGGGATTTGCATTGATAGGGTGGATTGGGGCAACTTGGAGCATGTGGTAAATTGAAACATTGATTGAGTGGATTGGGTTACTTGGAACATGTGGTAAATTGAAACATTGATATGGTGGAATATGGCTGCTTGGAGCATGTGGTAAATTGAAACATTGATAGGTGGAATAGGGCTGCTTGCATGGATGTAACTTTTCAGGAAATTTCCTGAATTCAGGAAATGTACTCAAAAAAAATTTGTGTTTTCAGGAAATTAAACTAAGTACAAAAGAATAGGAAACTGCTGTGTTTGAATGGCATTTTTACGCACATCAGGAAATTTGATTGTTCCTGTGTTACATCTCTGTGCTTGGAACATGTGGTAAATTGAAATATTGATAGGATGGACTGGGGCTACTTGGAACATGCAGGCATGATTATTTTCAGGTTTCACTGTACAAAAGTATTGGGAAATTCACTTTTCAGGCAAATTCAGGCAAAATTACAAAAAGCCATAACCATCCCTGAACATGTAAATTGAAATATTGATAGGGTTCGACTAGGGCTACTCGGAACATGTGGTAAATGGAAACATTGATATGGAGGATTTGGGCTACTTAGAACATGTGGTAAATTGGAACATTGATAGGGTGGACTGGGGTTACTTGGAACATGTGGTAAATTGAAGCATTGATAGGGTGGACTGGGGCTACTTGGAACATGTGGTAAATTGAAACATTGATATTGAGGATTTGGGCTACTTAGAACATGTGGTAAATTGAAACATTGATAGGGTAGAATATGGCTACTTAGAACATGTGGTAAATTGAAACATGTTGTCTGTGCCATATAAGGCATTTTTTTGCCTCTTGGGTTCTGTATAATCCATAAATATTATTGTTGAAACAGACCCTGTTTGCTGTATTTTGAACAGAAACTATTTACCAATCAGCATGTCGGACAACAAAATCTATTTTCAGAATTGATTTTTGCTCTGTAACTCAGCAACGGATAATTAAATTCAAATAAATGTATACATTTTTAGAAGCGGATTTGCATACTGAACATGATGGCCAGGTCATTTTTGGACCAAAATGTGTAATTTTGGACCTAGGGTCCAAAAATTATGTTTCTGGGCCCAACATTTTACGGGAAAGCTAACTAAATGTTGCTTTAGTAAAATTTTAATCCATTTTACCTTTTAGAATCTACAAAGCAATATCTAGGAATGCATTTCTCAAATTTTAGATTTTTATCTTAGTGTTTGAAATATTGCCAAAAATAGGTCAAAAAATGTAATATTTTGCCAACAATGGTGTCACAATTTTTGACAATATCTCATAAACTAAGAAAACAATCAAAAAAATAAAAAATGCTTTCCTAGATTTTGTTTTCTAGGTTTAAAAAGTAAAAAAGTTCAACATTTTACCAAAGCAAACTTTAGTTAGCTTTCCCGTAAAATGTTGGGCCAAAAGCATGATTTTTGGACCTTAGGGCCAAAATTTTACATTTTGGTCCAAAAATAACCTGACCATCATGTTCAGCATGCAAATCCTCTTCTAGAAAGATATACTTTTATTTGAATTTACTTATCCGTTGCTGAGTTACAGTGCAAAAACTATTTCTGAAAACAAAGGGTTGACAGGGCCCTTGAGCTGGTTTCAGGGTGTCTGTTGTGGTGGTTGTACGACCAGTGCGATGTCAAAAATTTCAAGTGCACATACTCGACCTTGTCGTACCTTAAACATTTTTGCGGCAAGCACGACAAGCCAATATATTGATTACCCTGTCTTCATGGTGGCAATGACATATGTTGTTTTGGGTTGGATTAAATTCAGCTTTTCTTGCAACAGACCATCTTGGCAATGGGTACACTTTCCTAGTCCGACATGCCGCTAGTTCGACAATGCGCTAGTCCGACAATGCGCTAGTCCGACACTGCGCTAGTCCGAAAATGAAAAACACGGCGCTAGTCCGACAATGCGCTAGTCCGACACTGCGCTAGTCCGAAAATGAAATACACGGTGCTAGTCCGACACGGCGTCAGTCGTACACGGCGCTAGTCCGAACATGAAAAACATGGCGCTAGTCCGAATCTGAAAAACACTGCACTAGTCCGACAATTATGTCGGACTAGCGCAGTGGATTTTAGATTCGGACTAGCGCAGTTGATTTCTGTTTGAAACATACACAATACATTCTTGTCGGACTAGTGTATTGGTTTTCAGATTCGGACTGGCGCAGTGTATGTCATTTTCGGACTAGCGCAGTGTATTTTCATTAAAAAATTTAGACTAGTGCAGTGTCGGACTAGCGCAGTGGTTTTCATTTTCGAACTGACGCATTGTATTTTCGGACTAGCGCAGTGGTTTTCATTTTCGGACTAGTGCACCTCTAAGGTATAGGAAAAGTGTGTAGTCGGACTAGCGCATTGTCGGACTAGCGGGTGCACCCCCTCGGCAATATGCAAATGTGTCGTACTACATTACTACAACTCAAAATTGCAAATGCTTGGTTGTCTGCCAGAACAGCAGGTCACCTTTAACATCAATTCAGCTAAGTTTGCAGTTTCTTGTTTATGCAGATAACTTGTTTTGCAGATTGATTTTTAGCTTTAAAACTTTTTTTGTCATTCTACTGGCTGGGAAGAGACTATATAGTAGATTTGATGGGGAGTCTCTGTGGCAAGCTGATCATTTTTTTTTCCTAACCCAAACTCTACACCTGATTCCCTGCATCTACCCTACCTTAACCTTAGCTTGTAACTTCCCACGTCTACCCTACAAACTCACCGATCGACTTCCTGCATCTACCCTATGCTTAAACCCTAATCTCATAGGCTCACCAGGTACACACTGTATGCAGTGCCTAAATAAGGAGCATTCTCACAGGGGAACTCATGGCTGATTGTGACTTCCGAACCACGGAGCAATAAGCCATTTTGATCATTCATATCAGAATGCATTGTGGGTAAAAACGTGAGTGCTATTATAGTGCTGGCCCATATGCAGTATTTCAATGGAAGTGAACTTTGCACTTTTACAAAAATTCATTTATAGGCAGGAGCGGACATCCGGGCGTTTTGTTTACATCCGGGACGTTTGTCCAAATAGCACGGTGAAAACATTTGCGGACTTCCCATTCAACTCAATGGAGAAAATGCCGGCTCGCGGAAACTTCATTTGATTTTAGCAAATTGTCAAAATATTTCGATTTCAAAATCATATGAGATGTGTGGCATTCAAGTCACACCAAAATGACAAACAGCTCATCATTTCACAGATTTTCGTCTTGCCATAAAAGTAAGAAAATGAAGGGATGCCTGGCTGAAGTATTGATTGTTTTCACCACGCACGAAGTCCAAAGCGAGTTATTTTTAGATCATTGTGCTGCGTATACCCTGCGTATGCCCTGCGCATGACGTAGGTCCGCTCCATACGATAGTTCGTGTGAACTGTTTTTGAATGTGATGATGCTCAAAAATATTAAAATAGCCATTAAATATTTACTTAAACTGCCTAAAAACTGTCAGTGGTGTTTCCTGCAACAGGTATCACAAAAAATCGGAGAAGTCAAAGACCTTTTCGAAACACGATTTTCTGAGAATTTCCGAAGCTGATTTTACACTTTCCGGCAATTGACGACAGAAAAAGTACTATAGCCAGAATGTTAAGTTCGCCTTCATGTTAACTGGTTGCGTACGAATTCGAACTTGTAACTTAGCGTTAGCAGTACAGAGTCACTTTTAGTTTGATCGCCCTGATGTGACTTGAAATCTTAAGCTTAATCAGCGCAGATCAGCCGATTTCAAATCCATCAGCCAAAAGTTGTTCAGAATTAGTGTATCTAACGATGTATGGGTCTGGTTCTATTTATTTTCCACTTTTATTGCACTGAAATGCAAGGGAATTTTCAGAAAATTTTGTTGACAAATTTGTGCATACTAATGAGCTTGTACGTGATTGGTTGAAAAAATGGCCATGTGATCAATGTTCCGGAGATTTCCGAATGGATTTTGAAAATGTCTATGGAGGGATTGTGTTAGTATATCCCTTGTCCAAAACGTAATTTTTACCCACAGTGCATTCTGATCTGAATTACCAAAATGACTTATTAGAGTAAAGTTTCTTGCCCAAGGAAACAGCTTGCCTTGGAATGAACTCAGAACCTCTGTATTAGAAGTCCCTTTTTCTAACCGCTCGGCCATGCTCCGATTGTGTGACATCATCATAGTGCAAGAATATTATTTAACTCTTTGAACCCTGGCCATTCCACGTGTGTCTGTACCGCTGGGATTTTAATCTATTGAAAATTTACACTCTGCAAGTTTAAAGCTATTATATCATTGCATGGGCACACTACAGGAGGTATAGATATATAAGTTGACTTTTATATAAAACTGCCTGCAGGTTAATGTCCACACATGGTGGTACCTGGTTTGTTTTCTTCTTTTGGGTGTTGTATAGTTACAGAAGTCAGTTGAAAGCCATCAAATACTTTTGGTATTCCGGCAAGAGTGAGCTAAGAACTCAATTTTCACTGGGATTTTAGTTTGATTAAGAGAGTACCAGACATGGTAAACACTAAATTGTACAATATTGAGAGCTCGAAACAAGGGCTAATAAATTTCTACTTTTGTTTTTTATTGTACAGATTTTCACAACTTGGTGATAAAAGGGTTCTAAAGTTTACAATTAAGCATTAAAAATCGATGAAAATTTTAACCGTTGTAATACCAAGAAATCAATATTTATACAGGGTGTGCCAATAAAAACGCAAGATTGGAAAACAAAAATATTAAAAGTATAAGTAAAGTAGGCTTTTTTTCTCATACAAATCATCAAGGATATTAAAATAGAGCTTCTCCCCTTCATTATGCCCTTTGTTTCATCCAATTCGGATATCCCTGTCCGAAGATACAGCATTTTAAAAATGGAGCACAAATTTCAATCTGGTCCAATTTGTGATTATCGGATGAGTTAAGTCTGTTAACCCAGGATGATGTTCATCCCAGACATTAGCCCCTTAAAACTGATTTTAACCCATTAAATTAATTTTACAACTATTTGTGACTCAAAGATATTATTAGTCAATTATTTTCATTGAAAACAAAACAGGTGATCGATTTGAAGAAAGAATTATAAGCAATTATTAAGCGATTATGAAATTTAGGTTTAGCAGTCTCAACTTTCCTGCTTTTA
>JXSR01S021429.1:7619-17795 GCA_000969725.1 Ophiothrix spiculata | reverse complement strand
ATAGAAAAAAAAAATAGCGCAACATTTTTTTGGACAAAAAAATGTAGCGCGCAAATTTTTTTAGACAAATTTGTTTATTTTGGCTAAAAAACACCTATTTCTGGCTAAAATAAAGATATTTAATAGTGAAATACGCGCGAAGTGCGCAAATGTTTCTGATTTTTTTCTGGAGGGGGGGGGCAAACTGGGGGGGGATTTCTTGGGGGACAAATGCCCCAGATGCCCCCTCCCCCCCTGTGGTGCCGCCACTGCCCCCAGGGGGCAGTTTCACTTCCGATTTGCCCCGGGCGCCAGACACCCTCGCTACGCCCCTGTATAATTCACCAATACATATAGTTTTCCATGATTTTGGGGAATATTGGAGAAAATTGCAATTATTTACCAACTTCTTTATTTTGCCGCTGGGACAAAAAATGGTGTGAAAACAATGTTTCTAGTTATTTTTGATGAAATTGTATCTGGATAATCCTCCTGAGGTACAAATTTAGGATGCAGTGCAGTGGTTTAGTATAGGGGGACGGGGCCCCAATATTTGAAGTGGGGCAACTTATATTTTTGCTTCTCCAAAATATCATCATACCCTAGTAAAAATCGAGTACAAAAATACTACAACATTCCTAAGGTGCACATTTGGAACATCATTTAAGTATAATTTGAGTACATTTATAGTACTATATTTGTACTAAAACTGTACTCTAATATTATTGTGTTCCAAATGTGCACCTCAGGAATGTTGTACTAGAATTGTACTCGATTTTTTCCAGCGACATATACATATAAACCCACAATAAAGCATAAAATGCAACAAAACCCTATAGCTATAGCTTAATCGCCCCCTCAGAGTCGACCCCCCCCCCCCCCAGGCTTTACCAGCTTTTACCCTGGGCCCCACCGCTATTTTGCTCTCGCTCTCGCTTTGTTCGCTTCGCTTCGCCAATTTGTGCCCCATCAATGTTGAAAATCTTCCTAAACCTATGAGGTCAGAGACTGGCACAAATCATGATGACTTTTTTGACCTTCTTTTTATTTTGCTTTTTTTGTAAAAAATAAGACAAAAATCAAAAACTTGAAAAAACCCTTCCTAGACATTTGTTTCTAGATTCCAAAAAGCATGAAATTTCAATCCGCATAGACAAGCATGTAAACTCAAATTTTACCGGAAAATTTGTGGAGGGTGAATAATTTTAAGGGTCTCCCTTTTTTGCATCAGGTCCCCCCCCTAACAAGTGTTTGTGAACGGTCCCTAACTTGTTTCAAAACCAGAACAAAGGTGTGGGTTAGCACTATATATTGCGCCTACCCCTTCAATTGGTTTGAGAGTTGGAGTAGAAAAACAGTTTATGCCAGTTCAATGGGTCTGGTCTGCCCAAGCCTTAACAGTCACATCAAAAAATATGTGACCCGCCATATCGGAGCCATACCTTTTAAGGGCCCCAAAATCAAAACTGATTTTTTGGCCTCTTCTGAAAGCTGAGATTTTAAGCTTCAAAATGACACCTTGCTTTTGATTATTGGATGTATTCTGCGCGAAGTTATATCCAAAATGGTAACAGGCATTTGGCTGATTCGGAAAACTATAGTTCCGAGAATTAAAGATTTTGTAATTAGTATAAAACTTGAATGGAGAGGTGATTTTTATCTTCAATGGAGAGGTGATTTTTATCTAAGTTGGTTTTTACGCATTTTTCTTATGTTTTGGATGTTGGAACCTGAATGATAGAGTACACTTCAAAGGTAACGTTTCTGATGAAATTAGAAATTAGACCTTGGACTTTATTTTTGACTATGCTCAGCTTCAATGGTCCGCATCACGTAATTGACTATGTCTTTCGATATGACGGGTCACATATAATTGATCTCATGTTCTTTCCAAATATCATAATTTTCTACTTCAGGGCAACGTGGTGTGCCCGAAATCAAGAAAAACAACATTTTTGCTCATAGTTTTCAATATCTGTACATGCACTTTTTTACTGATTGGTACAAGAATCATACCTTAAAAAATAAAAACCTGCCCAAGTTAAAGATTAAAGACCATGCAACGTTCCGTGACGTTTGTGACATCAGAGTTCTTGCTCCATGATACCATGAGAAATTCTGTGAAGTGTTTTTATCTTCTCCTTTAAACGGAAGATGAAAAGAATACTGACGATTAACCTCCCATGCCCAAAATTCAATTCGCTGTAGGGGTTTCCTCTGGTAAAAACTTGTTGCAACGTTTCGTGACGTTTGTGACATTTTGAGGTGCAACGTTTTCGTAACGTTTGTGATATGCAAAATATTTTTGTAAGTATTTTAAAATTTCTGCCTCAGTATACTTAGAATGTATTATTTAAAAAAAGAAAAAGAAAATAACTTTGCAACTTATAATGTACTGTAACAGGTGTGCCTATGCAACGTTTTCGTGACATACTGTTTCAGCTGTATTAAAAAAGATGCATGGTCAATTTTGATACAGAATTGGCTAGATTCAGCCCATATTTTATTGGTCAAGCTATGAGTTGCAAAAATATTGGGCGAGATACAGTCCAGCCCAATATTTTAAAAATCATAGCAAGACCAATAAATATTGCATTTGTGCAATTATTTACCTTTAAACATGACACAATGGTGACAAGCATACACTTATTTTTTGGTTGGCCAACAGTTTTTGGGATAAGTCTTTTTGAAAGCTTCATCCCTCTCAGGCGTTTTTGACTCTGTCCAAAACTATAGGGGATGCACATAACGACGTGGTCAGATTATAGTTCCCTATCGCCCGGGCTCACTGCTGAGTCCATGCATGCAGAATACTTTGGTCCATGATAGGGAGAGATTTTGGGAACGGCACTAGGTCTAACATTTTGTACAAGCTTACATGGTCTGCAGATGCAGTTGCATATAATCGGTCGCCATTATGTTTGTACAAAATGGTCAAATAATCGTCACAACCCTTTCTTATAGCCAGTTATATGACCATACAATCCAGTCCCTGATGTGGCACTTTTTGCTCTCAGGATCACCTGAACGCAGTGGATAAGTTGTTGGAGTGTGATGGATTCATTTATTGTGATCATAACTTTACACCAAATACTATCTACTCACAACACCATTTACCCACATAATTTCTTTTAAAAGATCAATCACACTGTAAAATTCATTTCATCTCATAAACATCATGAATTTATTTAAAATATGGCTATTCATAAATTTTTTGATCATTATTGGCACAGATACAATTTTTCCTACATACAAAATTTCATATATCTTAAAATTGCACATTAATATAACATCACAATATAAAAAAATGATTAATTTATCATTGATAACTAAAGAGGTTATAAGGATACGTTTCTTTACATAATTATAAAGGATAGGAACATTCTTCGCAGTAGAAGATGCAATACAACTTTCCCTATTTTTTACAACTCATCCCGGGAACTCATATTTAAATTCATAGTAGTTTTTGTATCATGATATAAAGTCCCCTTGACAGAATATCTTTGAGGAAAAGTATGCCTTGCATTCAGGCCGAGGTTAAATCTTTCAATTCGAATTTTTGACTCTCTTGCAAATCTTGGACTGGGCACCTTTTACTCTACTAATGCCCCACTCCAAGTTACTCAATCAAAATCTTGATGCGATCATTTCTTATTTTCTGCACATTGTAGTGTTATTTTTTTAAAGGCCATTGCTATATGCAAGACCGTCCTGCAATTAGTTTGGTAAATTCTACATGCAGGACCGTGGCAACAGAACATGATTAGAAATCGAAATTTTGTGAAATTTATATTTAATCGATATTGGTATTGATTATGTATCACGCCTACCGAATTTGGTTGAAAGGAGCGTATAATGACCGAGTTTAGGCCAATTTTTTACCAAATCCTAGTTAGAAAATTAACACATTTCCATGGCAACAAAAAATATTTAGAATAGATTTTTTCATTAAATTTTACTATAATCAATATTGGTATTGTTGATCAAGCATCATAACTACCAAATTTGGTGGAAAACCATGCTTTAATAGCTGAGTTCCGTCTATTTTTTACCAAATCTGAGGAATTTTTAAAGAAAAATCACAAAAATAATGTTTTTTCATGTTTAAACCTCAGTAATATTCATAAACGATATTTTCAAATATCATTATACCCATATTTGGAATCGTTTATGTATTAGCTTTCTAATCCCAACCCTAATATAAACCAACAGTGGTCCTGCGTATAGACTTCACAAAAATTAAGTGCAGGACGGTCCTGCGTATAGACACTTACTTTTTTTAATCCACAAGTATCATATACCATGACTTTTAAAACTGCTACTATATGTTTGTCATAAAATTGGATAGATTGAGCCCATATTTATTGGTCGAGCTATGAGTTGTAAAAATATTGGGCGAGACGCACTCGAGCCCAATATTTTAAAACTCATAGGCATAGCGAGACCAATAAATATGGGACGAAAATCATCCAATTTTATCATTATTATGCTCAGGATCTAAGTTTTTCCACACTTAGATCCTTCAAAGCATAAGAATGGTAAAACTATTGCGGCTCAAGTCACATATAGAAAGAGTAGACGGCCAAGCTCTGGCCGTGCTAGCATGCTACAACAGTCCAAACCCAAATGAGCATTAACTTAGGTGTATTGATGCAAAGTTATGTGTGGGTTTTGTATGCATATCACCTCGGCCGACTACTCTTATACAGCGTTCGAATTAAGGGGAAAAACATGGTTGTCCCACGGACAACCAGGTTGTAATTTTTGGTTGTCCGTCAGAAATTTGGTTGTCCGTAATTCAAAACAAATTTTTCACACTTATGTAGAAAATTGTGGACGTTATAATTACTTAGACTACGCACAGTGCGATCGGGAAATTGAAGAAAAATGCTCAAAAATTGTAGAATTTATAAGAGGTTCCAGGTTTGAAATGAACTTGCTAGGAAGTATGTTTTGACTTTGAAAAATTATGGTTGTCCACCGGACAACCGCAGCATTAATTTAGGTTGTCCGGCGCTAGATTTGGTTGTCCTGGGCAACCGGACAACCAGAATTTCGAACGCTGGGCTGCTCTTATATATGTGACTTAAAGGTATAAGTTCCAATTACATTCTCATCCCCTGGGCTCAACCGGAAGTAGTGTATTTTTTGATGCCATATGAAAGCCCATATTTTTCTAATTCTAAATTCAAAATTTCACCTCCAAAGTCCTTAAGTTTGGGAGATATAGCATAAAATGTAAAATCAATTGGTATAACTATTTTCTATTTCTTTTTTTATTTCCATAACAGCCTCATCCCAAGGGTTGCATACTTTCATTTGCCTCTCACAAGAAAACAGGAAGTAAACGGAGGTTCAAATTTTACAAATGCATTTCAGAGGTCAAGGTCATTCAGAAAAAGTAAATTGTAAACATGTTAAAATAGGATCCTACACCTTTAAGCATTGGTGAGCTTTGCATATACAAAAGACACATTAAAATGTGAGCAAAATGGAAATCATCTAATAATCTAGTATTTTGCGAGACAAATTCCTAAAGCAAACTTACTATTTCTTTTGGTGCTCCTGCGCTCGCGCGCGCGAGCGAGCTATATATTTACTTCTGAGACGTAAATGGGAAAATTTTGGATTTGAAGGAAAGCCTGAAAATACCGACTTCAGTTGAGTTGTATTGATCTTAGTAGCAATGGGAATATTCAAAGTATGACAACCAGTAATAAAGAAAATATAAAATTTGAATTCTGTCTTCAAAATTGTGTAGTATTGAGCACAAAGTGGTTTCATTTTCTCGGTAGAGGCTAACATTGCACATGCATAATCTTGAAAATGCGATCCCTTACCTACCCCACTGAGCTATATACCTGGAGGGGAGAAACTCTACATACTGTATTACAAAGCATGTACGTGTAGGCCTACGGGATGGTTCGCAAACACTTGTATAGTATACAAAAGACCAAAATACAGTTTTAATATAACAGCCATTGCAACATCATTTCCCTACAATAGTAACACCTCTTACAATCTCATTGCGCGAGCCACATTGGTGTTTGGCACCAAATTGTGCCTTGTATCTTTTTGGATTTGTTTAGCTAAATACTTTACCAATATTGTACAAAACAATCCTAAATCATCTCGTTTTTCTGGCATCATCTGCATGGGACAGCAGAAGACATGGCTCCTCACACTTAATAATCTGGGCGACAGTTTTGTCTACATATTTGGAATGTAAGGCTTGATATGTTTTACAGATCACTTCAAAAACACAAAATAAATTCTTCAGAATTGAAATACAGGAGTTGTTACATACTAAATAAATGAAAGAAAAAAATATGAAAAAGCAATAAACTAAATATATTCTAAGAGTTGTGGATGGAATGTTTATAGAATGCTTGTCATGAATCTAAAAATATAATCTCATTTGAATTCAATAAGTAATTCCTCAGAATTGGTCTTAAATTTCCCTTTATTTGAGGGTAATATTGTTTATTCTAGATTACAAAATCCTGTAGCAAAACCGCAAACATCCAGGCCAATACTGATTTATACACAATTATAGTCATCAATGCTATATTCTTCTACAGGTCAATTGTGGATTATGGTTTATTCAGAGTCTGTCGATATGCATCGCATGACGTCCATCAACGCGCAGTCTTGTACTCACGCTATTCTTTGTGCATGGCGCGTGTAAAGATCGATGCATATCAACAAGACTCTGAATAATCCATAACACAACTAGCATTAAGGAACATTTCAGCTTTGTCTGTGAACTCTCAGGCGCTCTTATGGTGTATTCAGTGTCTATCGATATCCATTGATAGATGCCCATCGGCATCGCTTGATATCGATGAGCAATGAACAACTGTGTGTGTTTGCAATGATGGCGTTGCACGATGCAGTTGAATTTAGTCCACCTTCATGCAGGGATAATGCAAATTTGACCAATATTCTGGATCTCTGTATGCAAATTTCATCATATTTCAAAATAACAATTTGATTACTAGAGACAATTGCCCTCACATTTAGTTTAGTATACATATTTTTTAGTGATGTTCAGTGATCGTTGATGAGCACAACAGAATGATGGCATCGACAGCATTGTTGTAGTTTTGTGATCATCGATAACGATGTTGTGTGATGCGCATCGACAGACTCTGAATCCACCATTAGAATGCCATACTAATGCTTGGGACTTGCACATCGTCATATTTTAATATCAGGATTACTGTCTTTATAGATTTTTGCTAACGAGATTTCACTATATATAATTATGTCAATGTTATTAAATACAGCCAAGACGTAGTTTGATTAACAGGACCCTTGTTTTTCGGGTGACATAAATCAATATTAGAGATATAACTTCCAAGTCCAGTGATCTAGAGATACTTACTACTTACCCCCCCCCCCCCCAAAAAAAAAAAAAAAAAGGCTTTCGGGGTGAGATCAGTGGGCTATTTAGAACTCTGGGTTTACTAGTAGTCAGTGGATGGATTATAATGTAATGGTAGAGTTGTATTGTGGATAGTATCCAAAAAAAACCCAAAGGTTCAATGGATCGGACTAAGCATAGTGCTGTTCCCAAGATTGTTTTACTACATGTAAGAAGAACTATAGTATGTTTGTCTTAAATGTGATAGAACAAAATTTGACCTGTGCATATACTGATTAAGAGTGTCTTTTACAGCTGACCACATTTTGTGCCATCCATTCACAATAATATAAAGAAATTGTTTTACAATCATGACTAAAGATTAACATATATCGGTCTCTGCTACAGATCTGATGATCTCCTCCAAGACAAAATGCATTATTTATCCTCATAAATATTCATGAGCTAATCATGCCCATTCACTGACAGGTCACAAGTGTTTCCCATGTGGTAGTTTTGACTATTTAGAAAATAATAACTCATTATCTTATCCATCTTGAGGTCACTGTGTTTGTTTTAAGCCAAGGGTCATGCTTTTATTGTGGGCACCCCCAAAAAAGGCAAATTTGTAACATTTTATATTTGCATTACCATTTGTTATATCTTTTCAATAATCCGATGGAATGTCATAATTTTGGTATGATTTTACAGATAATTGACTAGTCTTTCAAGAAATTAAGAATTAAACCAGAATTAAGTGACTACTTAAAACTAATAACTTGCTAAAATTAGTCAGGGGTGGAGGCGGGTGAGGTTGTGGTGGGTGTTGTTGTGGTAACAATAAAATTGTACATCCAAGTTTTCTGTAATATCTTAACGAAAATCCAATAAAATGTCATAATTTTTATATGATTTTAAAGACTATTTATTGGTTATCAAAATCAAGTTGGAATTGAACCCAAATTTTAAAGTGGCTAATTCAACACTAATAACTAGTTAATGTTAATTAGCTAATTTAGACAGAGTTAAAAAAGGGTATACACGTGGTTGGAATGGTGGAGTTATACATACATTGTGCATTATATTTAGTCACAACTTTTCAATGATACAATGAGATGTCAAAATTTTGGTATGATTTTTAAAGACAATTTATTATTCTTTAATACCAATTAAGAATAATACCCCCAAAAGGTATTTATCAACTCTAAATCACCATTTAATAGAATGGGGTTAGATATGGTTGAGGAGAGTGAGATGTAACGCAAATGGGACCCACCTTGAAAACCATGACCCAAGGCAATTTTCTATTAAAAAGTACTGGCTATGACCTCAGGATAATAGTCGCATAAACAATACCTAAGTACAGATGGATTGCACAACTTCACCTATCACATGAATTTGTATAATATAAAAAAAAAGTAAAACCAAGACTGGACGTTGTTATTTGTATAATCTGTAACAAAAACTAGAAAATATAATACTACTAAACTATTTATCTCAGCCTGTCAAAAAGTTTGTTAGAGTCTGATACCAAACACTTTTGTTTATTCAACATTGTAAAAATATTTTGATACTATGTTATACTGGAATGCAAATATAAGATGACATATATTATGAAAATATACTTTGTTATGACAAAGGTACAACAAAACAAATCAAATCAATATAATTGAATCTATGATTATTACGACATTCTTCTTGTATTCAAAGATGGGTATCGTGCTCGAGTACGGCCCTTAGAGATTATCCCTTCACTAGGATTTTGGGTAGACTCAAAAACAGACTTGCTCAAAAAGAATTCTGCAAGTGTTTTGACAAATTTTACTCTACAACAAACAAACAGACAAACAGACAAAAAACAAACAAATACACGAACAAAACACCTGTCTGAGGCTTGAAAATCAGCAAGTTCTATACTTTACAAAAATATATTGTTGAAAATCCCTGATTTTTTTCCTCTCTAATTTTCTGACATGGGACAAAAATTGATGGTTTCTGCAGTTTGTGTTGTGATTTATGTAATTTCATTTTCACATCAAAATTGTATAATATCTTCAACAACATGTTTCAATCACCCTGATTGGAACAAGATTCATATGTGGACAATCATACATTTGGACCAAGTGTACTTCAGGTCCCATCCAGAATTTTAGGGTTAGGGTTTAGGGTTAGTGTTAGGTTTAATTTAGGTTAGGGTTAGATTTTTGGGACCTAAAGTATACTTTTTCCATACATTTTTGCTTGGTCTTGACAAAAAAAAGTATACCCTGTTTCAGGATATGATTTCAAAATTGTGAATTGATTGTACTAAAATATATTTACATGTGCATGATATACACCTTTGAATATAAGTGCGCCCCCTGGGTTATATCCTACAGCTTATAATATAGGACATCAAACAGATATGATTTTTAATATCAAAAATCATGTCTGTTTGATGTTGTTAAGACTGAACATCATTTCAACAACAACATTATCCTGTCAATTGAATAAAACAGATGAAAATATGGCACATAATATTATGTTATCATAATATTTATCTTCTTCATCAAACTATAATTTATGAAATTATAATTTGGAATGCATATTTTTCTCTTCAACAAAATATACACAAATATAACCTAAGCCAAAATAAGTTACATAATTTATATGACATCATTTATAGAGTTGAATACCATTTGGAAACAAAAATAATGCAAATCTATCATTTTCTTGATCAGTGAGTCAAAAGTTCTTTCATATATACAAAATTATCCTTTTTAAATGCTGTTATGACAATAAATAAACTATTATGTCACTATGACTAAAAACCAAAGCATTGCAATGGAATT
>JXSR01S021428.1:43545-65661 GCA_000969725.1 Ophiothrix spiculata | reverse complement strand
ATGTCTTTCTGATAACAAGGGACAAAGCCATCAAGAAGACATCGGGTAGCTGATGGTTTCGGATGGCTACCAAAAAGCTATCCGATAACCATCGGATGGTTATCCGATGGCTATCCGATGGCATTTATTTTTGGTATGGGGGCCTCTAGCGCAAAATGGAAGTTGCCGACAACTGGTCCCTTTTGCCGCGACGGTACACATATAGGCATATGCTGGTTATGATTGCAACAAACCCATTGCTGCAGAGAGGGATAGACAATATAATAATAACTTGCACAGCATTCAACGTCACATGCCTTTTGCACCAGCAACACAAATTTCTGAAGGACCTTTCCTGGAATAGACCAGCCAGCGCACTTTTACAAGAAACATCAGCATCACATTGGGAAACATTTTGGTTTTGGATGGCTTGGATTAACATTTCACAGCAGCCAAAGAGACAGCATATCACATTCATTCAGAGACATTTTCCTTATTATTTCCAATAAAATGAAAGATAGAGTTCATGACAACACCCCAACCTACTTAAGAAAGTTGATCAGTATTACCATTACAAGAGTAGACACTGCAACCACTAAACATGCCAACTTCCACAACAAGTTTTATTTAAGGAAAGACACTTCTGCAACTTGCCAAGATTACACAGGTATGTGAAATGAATTACACAAATTCTCACTTATTAAATCCATACAGCATGCATTATTCTGAAGAAATTAAATATAATTATTTTGGGGTTAACTGTATAACAAACTAATTGTAGAAATTTTGCCCAAAGCCTTAAGCATGCCAACCCCTGAATACACAATATAGTTTTTAAGCAACCTGTTGATGTTTACTGTGACCTGTCACTTCAGGCTATTGAGAAAATTAATTGAAAATGGGATTTGGTCATTCTTCACCATGAGTGTTTTTGGATTTGCTAACTAAATACTCTCTCTCCATTTGAGATTAATGAAAATCCGAAAGTATTTTCATTCTAAGCAGATATAATTTTGTAAGGGTGTCTGACCCTCTTTCCATCATGTGTTCTTTCTAACGACTTTGCTTGTTTGACTTTGTTTACATCTTGCGGCAATTTGAACACATTCATGTCCAGCTAAAACCATTCGTTTCTGAGTAAATTTTATGGATTCTTCACAATCATTTATAATCTGTGTGTGCTAATATTTGTTTGTATGCCAAAATATTTCTTGTATTATTCGACAGACATTGTTCGTATGATTTGAATTATCAAGGTTGGAGTAAGAGTCCTGAAGAGAAACAATTGAAAATCAGACAGAAAGGGAGGCAAAAAATAGGATCCCTGGCTTGGACCTTATATTATAGGGGAAGTTAGAGATAGCGGTACATACACAATCTCTCAAAATGGCAAGAAGCTCAAAATGGCTGTGAATGCCAATCAGTTAAAGCAGTTACTCACAGTCTAGTCATTAGACAGGAACATGTTCCAATTGTTGCATTGACATTTTGGTACCAAACTTATTGCTCATAATTTTATCATATTTAGAGCAAAATTTCACGGCTGAGTTATGTTTCGTTTTAGAGACATATGTGAAAATATTTCAAATTAAGGTAACCATAATTATTCTAAGGCAGCTCTGAAATAAACAGATATATCATAAAATCAAAACGATTTAACTGATTCAGCTGAACTTGAAACATGTACCTCTTTAGTGGTCATCTTTCATATAATATTAAAAAACTAAATTTTGACTAATCGAACCAAGCTCGTTAAAGTCTTTGAAATGTGAAACATACCTTGTTAATCTCTCGACTCAACAAGATTTATAGATTTTAGACTATACATATACCCAGACTGGTCAAATCTATACACATTGGGCAATTTCATCCTCAAGTGTCCCTTTGGACCATATTAGTAGGGATGTCAATATGTGTAGAAAAATCCGTGCTGGGTTGAAATTTATGTTCAAGTACCTTAACTTTAGACTCCTCAATGACGGGTTCAATAATGTTTAAATAAATAAAAATGTACCTATTGGAAAAAATTGAGTTTTTTTTAAAATTGAGGGGGTTTCTTTTTAGTTTTCATCATAAAAACAAGTATAAATTCCAGTTGATTGAATGTTCGTATGTTTTCATAAATGAGTAGCTCCGTGTGAAAATGGACCAGAGGTCGCCGTGCAAAAACTCAAATTCAGCCCTGTTCTGCGGTATATGCGGTATAGCGCGTTGTACAAAAATGCATTTCGCGAAGTGATTCACTCACTTTTAGGCAAAAAGTAAACAACTATTTTAAAGGAGATAGATCAATTGTTCAATTTATGAAGGACACTTTTTGGAAACCACTTCTTGTAATTTACAGCAATCGATCAAAACCCCAGACCACCGCCCGTTCGGAGATCTCCCAATACTTTTGTAATCCTTGGATGACACAGAGTGTCTCCAAAAAAGTGTCTTACATCATTATAACCGGTAGATATTTGTGTTCAAAATGGTATATTTTGTGACTTTCAGCGGCGAATGAATCACTTCGCGAAATCGCAAAATGGCCTCCAAACCCCACGCTACCACACTCTTTTTATAAATCCCCGCAAGCAATGGGAATAATCCTTGCAGCTGTATACCCGGAAACTCCCGGCACAAAACTGGCTGGACATTGCATCTTTCTGGATAATATAAGTCAAAATAATTGTGAATTTGGTTCAATATCAGACTGTTACTCACATGCACCGCTCTTTCATGTCATTAATCCAGTAAAAATCATTCCAATATTGTAGATATAAGTACTTTTAAAGGTATGGGGAGTAAGTGTAGCTATTGTAGTTGTCATTTTTCCCGGTACCTTAATGGTTTAACGTCCGTGGCTGTGCCGAGTTTGTTTATTCACCCTACTCCCGTTGTATACCAGTAACAGCTTGTGAAATGGGTCCATTTGGTGAAATGAACAAATGACCTCAAATTTGGGCGGATATTTTCAATACGAAGTGAGACATGGGATTTTTTTGGACGCTTAGCTACTGTCAGGCACTTGTAGAAGAAATATATTTAAAACAAATCAGTTTCTTAGTTTGTTTGTCATTTTTACACGCCTGTAAATTCCTTATATTGTCTTTTTCTATACTTTACCCCAATTTGTAACTCAAATAGCGCAATTTTTTTCGGACAAAATCTTTAATATCTCCGGAACCGCTTGACCTACAAATGTGATTTTGGTGTCATTTTACTTTGGAAACAGAGTGCAATTCGAATGTGTCATGAACACAAATTGAATAGGAACTTTAATTTTCTCGTTGATATCCCTAATATTAGCAGCAACACTTTCCCGCTTGTGTGTAAAACCAACATGTAAACGCATACCCATGCAGCTGTATTGAGTATTAACGCACATGCGGAAAAGTAGCCAAAAATACTTTTTGCACGTCTCCGCTATTTAACCAATAAAAATACTGTATTAACTTATAAAATATTCAAGAGTTGTAGTAATTGGGTTTACCCAACTAGGAACAATCAACAAGGAAACATTTTGAAAGACAAGTGAGTGTGAAAAAAGGATCCACCTGTGGCAACACATGTCTTTGTCGTGATGGTCAGAGGGATCACTTCTAGTTTGCAAAAACCCTTCGCTTACTTAGTGGATTTACATCGCATGAACTTTACCACACATTGAATGAGGCTGTTGAGTTTCTTGAGTTTGTGGGATTCAAAGTGGATGTGCTCACTGGAGACAGAGCTTCAGCAAACTGCAAGTTTTACACTCTATCAAAAATAAAGATGATGCCAGCTCTACAATAAGAGATACCACATAAGCAACCAGGCCTGAGGAAAGACTGTTCTATATGAGTGATATGCCACACTGAACTAAAGCAACTAGAAATTGCAGGATGCATTCAACAGATTGGAACAAGAAATAGGATGTTAAGTTAATTTCATTAGGTAATTGAATAAAAATATGAATAGATATTAATTTCTCCCTTTGTTTAGTAGGCTTTTACTTGCAGCTGGAAGTCGCAAAAAGTCATACCAGCGGCATTCACCTAATTCTTAAAATAAGCATCATATTACCGGGAATTATTTTTTTAGGGGGGAACTTGCCCACATGGATTAAACTTAGACCATAGACAGTTCTTGAAGCAAGGTCAAGAACAAGGTTAAATTTCCAAACTAGTGAAAAAGAATTCTTAATCATGAGGTCAATTCAAAGTAAAAAATGTCCCTAGGTCATTCAAGGTTATATTATACAACATCGATTTGACTTGCACCTCTAATTACCATTGACCATAAATGATTCAGCACTACTTGGTCACAAACCATCTTGCATAAGGCATATTTTCATAGCAGGTCAGTACGTACAAATTAAAGTGTTTTTATCATTTTTAGATACTTGGCGTCAGATGGTGAGCAAGCCTCTGTGGCCTTTCAAGTTGGCAACTCAATGGTCTCACCATAGTCCTCTCCAACCCCTGTTGACACGTGCTGAAACACCAGCTGCTATTGACAATATTTTGTATGATATTCCCAAACAGTTTGAATGAAGAATCATTATTAACATAAGATCTACATTTCAAATAATCAAAGATTCATCTCAACATGGAAAAACAAACTGACAGATATATATGGGTATACACATGTGATTAAGAGAGAGAACAAGTCCGGTATCATTGTTTGGAGGTAAGTAGAAACAGTACTGCAATGCTCACCACCACCACCACCAGTGGTGAATCAGAAGCCTCCTACTGAATCAGGTGCACCGTTGCCTAATCCAAAGGCAACTTCAACACCATTTGTTAGTAAAAGTAAAAGCCATTTGGTGACAGGACCCATCAGTTTTAGTTCCAACGTGGAGGTCATAACAGTGCATGTTAAGATACACGTGCTGAAACACCAGCTGTGATTGACGATATTTTGTATGATATTCCAGAGCAGTTTGAAGAGGAATCATTATTAGACCCAGTAGTGGATGATGTGAACGACTCCATCATCATAGCAGGCCTAGAATTTCGGCGCGAACCCGCGAACCGGTTCGCGCAGAGGTTCTCGCAAACGGCCAACTACGAGAACCAGTCTTGGTTCGCGTAAAAAACTTCCTTAAGTGTGCCATTGATATTCACAAATGATGGAAGCTTAACAAATTTACGTAAATTCATATCTATTATTCCAGATTATTACCCCAGTGATTTTTTTGAGTAAAATCTATTCATTTTTTATCATCCTCCAACGATAAACATCGTATATACTTCACCATGTTTACGTGAACTTTACACTTTCCGGTACATGTACGATAGTGATGACAGGTCAACAAGCTGCCAAATATTATCTATTATGCGATTGGTGCAATCGTAACAAATCTGGTCGCAAGGACCAATCGTTGCAGCCGTTAGTAAACTCAGTGACCCGACCTTTTGACCCGCCATCGTTCATGTTTTGACAAGCAAAGCACATGTGTTTTCTTACCATAGTTGCCGATATACCCATAAGTAGGGCGCTCTGAAAATTTTTGATTTTTGTTGGGGTTTTGTCATAATTATTTTCTTTTGCTCATAAATATGTTCGGTAACACAAAAAATAGTATTTTTGTTGTAAATTAAGACGTTTAGCGAAATATTTGCCCTGAAAAGTACATCAAAAAGTAGCCCTGTCAATCTAGGTGTCCTCGGAATAAGGTAATTAAAATTCCTGGCGAGCGTCAACAAATATTTTACGGCGATCTATTTCATGATTTAAAAGGGTTGATATTTGGTGAATCTTGTCGTTGTAAGTTCGGTTTATGAATCGACATAGAAAAGAAGACGGCGAATCTTGAGACAGTTATGAATTGGGAGGTGTTGTTGAGGGACTAATTTACATTTGAAAGTGAGAATGGTGTGGTGATTAATTTTTAACTGCAAGGTTTGTTCAAAGCACTATATTCATACACAGAGTTGTGACGCTGTGCCGTACGGAAAAGACGGTACCAGATTCATAAACCGAACTTATAACGGCATGTAAACAGAGAGGCACACAAGGTACCGTATGCCAACCTTCGAATTGAAACTGGGGAACCGTAAAAAGACTAGATCGTATGGAGGTTTTTGCATCTCAACGTCTTCTGAAATTACGTAATCAAGCAAAGGGCTTCAAGGTAGAAAAAAAATAATTGGAATTTCTGAAAAATTGGTGAGGGTGGGAACGATCAGCTGGTTATTTATTTTACTTGGCCTTATCTGATGATCTTGACTATTTGACAAAACATTACACATTTTTTGCTTTTCGCAAACTTTACAAGTTTATTGGATTTTAATTTTAAACCCCCAACATATAAATCACAAACAGTTTCAACATTTACAGGGGTGGGGAGCATTCGGTCCTTAAAATTAATTATGTCGCAATCACAGTACTTACTTACTAAAAACTTTTTAAAGAGCAAAATTTACGAGAACCAATGGTTCTCGCAAAGTTCTTTTGCGAGAACCAAAGTTGGTTCTCGCCGTCTGCAACGAAATTCTAAGCCTGCATAGGATCTTCATTTCAAACAATTGAAGATTCATCTTAACGTTGAAAAAACAAACTGACAGATATATATGGTACACATATGGGATAAAGAGAGAGAACAAGTCTGGTGTTATTGTTTGGAGGTAAGTAGAAGCAGAACAGGGTAGAAGGAGATCTTGGAATTCATGACTTTTTTACAAATATTGCTGGATCATCTGATCTCAATCACCATTGCGAGATTGTTACATAGGCTTTGTAAACAATTCGTGAATAGATTCATCAGGTTCGTTGATATAAATTGAAGATTGGATTTTCATTTAAGCAGAACCATTGGTTAAACTAACACTAACCTTCTGACAGTTTCGTCCGTCATGGTCAACAGACTTCATCGGAGTGATCCTTCTTCCTCGTCTTACTTCCCGAGTTACTTCCGGTGTGACGTAGGTCTTTAGATGACGTCATCAGGAGGAGAGGTTCATAAATGTGACTTACGTGAATCCCTGTGGATCCGCAAAAGGAACACTAGAACTATGAATCGTGATGAGGGGGCCCACTACTTAAGTCACATTTATGATCCTCTCCTCCTGATGATGTCATCTAAAAACCTACGTCACACCGGAAGTAACTCGGGAAGTAAGACGAGGAAGAAGGATCACTCTGATGAAGTCTGTTGACCATGACGGACGAAACTGTCAGAAGGTTAGTGTTAGTTTTACCAATGGTTCTGTTTAAATAAAAATCCAATCTTCACTTTATAAACAATATTACAAACAGGAACTTAAATAGACTGACATTTTGCAGAAAATAATTCTCTTTGTCTATGGTCATCCTTTTTAATGTGGGCACCCATAAAAGGTGGATTTGTTACATTGAGGATGATTTATGCATAAATTTTGTCATATCTTTTTAGCAATCCCATGAAATGTTTTAATTTTGGTATCATTTTAAAGACAATTTATTTGACTTTCAAGAAATTAAGAATAGAACCCAAAATGAAGTGATTAAGTAGGCTTAATAACCTGTTAAAGCTAATTAGCCAGGGTGGAGTCGGGTGTGGATGAGGCATCACAAAAATTTTGCATCAATTTTTGTGTCATATCTTCGTAAAAATCCATTGAAGTGTCATAAATCTGATTTGATTTCAAAGGCTGGTTATTGTTGATCAAAATCAAGTTGGAATTAACCCGAATAAAGTTGATCATTAATGCTAATAACAAGTTAAAGTCAATAAGATAATTTAGTCAGAAATCAAAATGGGCATAAATGCGGTCGGTGTGGATGAAATATGTACATTGTGCATCAAATCTTATCATAACTTTTCAATAATTGTATGAAATGTTATAATTTTGGTATGATTTTGAAGATGATGTATTAGTCTATAAAATCAATTAAAAATAATAGCCAAATAAAGGTGTTTATTATCTCTAATCAACCATTACCAGGAGGGAGTTAGGTATGGATGAAGTGAGTGAGTTGTAAAGCAAATGGGCCCGACCTCAAAAAATATGACCCTATGTTTTATTGCGTAAAAGTTTGAAATCACCAGGAGCTTATTTTGAATATCAACCATTGGGAAAATAAACATAGAGCAAGGAAATCAAAATGAATTTGCTTTGGCCTATATTCCAAAAAAATGGCTTAAAGCGTGCATACGACAATTTGTTGAATAGCATAATATATAACTCATCTTGTAAAGATAAGAACCTGCTGTGAGCATTTGTGTATTTTCTTTATGCCAAAATAACTTCAGAGATATTTATGGTTTTGACTTCAATGCAGACGCACAGTAACTTACAACATAATTATGAGAGGGAGGGGAAACCTTGTATATACACCACATTGAAAGTTTGCAAAGAGGTGAAGCTCCAAACACGAGGTAGCGTATTTGCATCCAGCAACAAGATAGTGTCAGATGTTTTACGAGAGGAGGTCGCTTGAGGACGAGACAACCACATCCATGCCATCAGTAACAAATCTGCAACGCACAGCCAACCGTGTCTGGGAAGCATCAAGACCTGATGATCCCCTCAGTAAGAATTTCATACTGGATGAGTTTCTACCAGAAGGTAGGTTAAAAACTGTTAGAAAGCCTGAAATCTTATAATTCATCTTGAACTTGGACAAGCTCAAACTTAAACCATGGATTTGTGACAGTGTGGGTGTGTTTTTCTTATAATACTTTAGACCTGGTTTCATGCAATAATCACAATCAGAAATTAATTACATAAACACACCCCTATGACACCTTTTCACCTTTTGTGTTTATAAGGAATAAAGGAAATGTAATAGCAATGGTCATGTCCCGGCCTATGAAACTTGATAAGATAATACTTACTTACTTGAGCTTGGATTTGAAAGTTAAAAAAATAGAACAACATTTATTCCCGATTAAAATACCCATCAAGTTTGAACCCCATTGATCCCTAGCATCTATTGCAATACGAGATGATGTATACTTGGCTGCAGTAGTACATTAAGTGACCATATCATTAAAATTATATGCTTCATGCCTTTTATTGAATCATTATGTTAGCTAGACATGTGCCCAAATCTTGTTCAGGAGTTTTATGTACTATTGGAAATGTCACCGGGTATGCAGCACCAAAAATAGATGATGAAATCAATAACATGACTCTTGCTTTTGAAAGAACCTCATTCGCAATAAAGAATGCTGTATCACAGAAATGCCTGTTGTCAGGATTCAGACTAATTTTTTATACTTCGTTTATTGTATGTTTTTAACAGGTTTGTTAATCAAGGACATAACAACTTCAAAGGGACAGTGCCATCTTATTTTGGGGACATGGGAGCAGCTGCAAACCCTGGCCAAGGCTAAACGGTGGTATGTAGATGGAACTTTCAAAGTCATACGAGCACCCTTCTACCAACTCCTGTCAATTCATTGTTTTGTCAAGAAGGATGATTGCGTCAAGGAGGTGCCAATGGCCTACGCTACATTGGCTGGCAAAGGCAAGAAGGACTACAGGACAGTGTTGAGAGCCATCAGGGACAAGATGCCAGAGTGAAGATTCTTTTAGTGCACAAGCTTCGGTTTCCCCCAAATGAAAAAAAAAACTGACAAAGCAAAAAAATAAAAAAAAATGTTTCCTTATTTTAAAGCAGCCTGCCATTAAGTTTTGTTAATGCTCTCAATCCTTTTGCTGTTTGGATTGAGCTATCTAAATATGTACATCTAATTCATTTATTCCATTTCACGGAACTGAACAAGATGAACATTAGAACTTGGAAAGCAAACAAACAAACAAAAGACAAGAATGTTTTCATGTGGTATATTATAAAGACTCCCAAAAAAGTATCGCCTCACCTCGAACAAATGGCGCCTACGCCAATACGGATTACGCAAGCGTAATTTGAAGATAGTATGCACAAGTGCTGGAATTTCAGCTTTCATTTGACACCCTATTTCTGACAATTGACTGAGAAACACCGAAGTTATGAACTTTTAAAACCCTCAAGGTTGTTTTTTAAAAGTTGCAAATTTAATTTTTCGCACCGTACAAACCAGTAAATAAGGATCAATATGAGAGGTAAGTGAGTTTGGTCAATTAAACCGCGGTCTTTCAAAAGCATACGTTATCGGTGTCTTAGAATCATCCATCCAGATATAATTTTTTCGATAATTTTTATTAATCATAAGAACTAAGAAACGACATTCGACTGGTAGGCATTGCTAGCATTAAATAAATGGCGCAAGTACCAGACCACATTAGAGCCTGACTAAAAACGGTGCACCATTTGTTTTTATTAAAGGTTAGTATTGTCTACCATTTGAATCTGAAGTTTAGATCGTTTCTCATTATTAATAAGATTATAAAATTAATATCTTGATGGATTGTGCTTGGAACCCCATGACGCATGCTTTCGAAAAACCAAGCACTTCTGTGACCAAACTCACTCTCCTCATATTGATCCGTAGTCTTGTGTTACTGGTTTGTACGGTGCGAAAAATGAAATTTGCAACTTTTAAAAAACGACCTCAAGGATTTCAAATGTTCATAACTTCGGTGTTTCTCAGTCAATTGTTAGAAATAGGGTGCCAAATGAAAGCTTAAACTCCAGCGCTTGTGCACACAATCTTCAAATTATGTTTTCGTATTCCGTATTGGCGCAGGAGCCATTTGTTCGAGATGAGGCGATACTTTTTTGGGAGTCTTTATATAACGATACAAAGTTAATTGCAATATCTGGTATTTTATTCCAACAGAGGAACATTTCGTTTACCCAAGTCAAAAGAGTTGAAGAGAGTGATATATTGAAGAAGGCATGAATGAAGATCTAGACAATACCTGGACCATTGGCTATAGAATTGTTGTTGATTCTAGCCAAAGAAGGCAGCGCAAGTTGTTTGACTCTTTGGGGTTTTCATACACCAAATAAAGAGAAGGATTGTGGCATTGTACAATAAGAAATAAGAACTTGGCCTGCAAGGCGACAGTTAAGCAAAATGGACAGACAAAATGGACAGAGTTTCGTCAGAGGGGTACATCTCCACAACCACGATGAAGATGTGAGTGGTGACACAGTTGCAGAAATAATATCTGAAATTAGAGAGAAAGCAACAGCCCAACCATTTGATTCTGCATCTGGAATAGTGGAGACTGTTATAAGGGATGTAGTTGGCAAAGTGGAGACTGTTATAAGGGATGTAGTTGGCAAAGTGGAGACTGTTATAAGGGATGTAGTTGGCAAACAAAACATTCCAAGGAGAACTTTTCCAAATCTGAGCAACTTGGCCAGACAAGCCAACCGTATTAGACAGCATGGACGACCCAAACATCCAACAAATTTGGATTTTGACATTAACGCTGAACATGTGCCTCGGGGCTTTTTAAGGAAGGACATTTGAGTTTGAAGGAAGCGGCACCTGTTATTTGCTACATCAACACAGGTAAGTTCTGGTTTTGACCCCCAGGATTCAAGTCAGTTCAAGAACAAAATAGCTAGTTTGTCAAAAGAACAGGTACGTGGAACAGGTAAAATACCACCCTAGATAGAACAGCAACATGAAAAATTTTCAAAGCAGCATGAATATACGCAAGCATTGGATGCTTCTGAGAACCATAGGGAAATAAAATCAGAATTAAGAATGAAGAAGCAAGAGCTTCTGTTACTGGATTAAAACGATACGTCATGCAAAAATGGCCTAAAATCATGAAAAAATCATGCAAATAGTAAACATCAGTTTTTGCATGCCCCAGAATGATATTTATTCAAAATCAAATCATGGCTACAGTATTCTTATTCCTAATTTTATTCAATTAGTCAAAAACTCTTTTTACAGTATCCAACAATTGGAAGAGACATTGAGGAGTTGGTTACTGAATGACAGATGGGAGCTGATACTCGGAGGAGGACTGGCCTAACCACCTTTGATGGTAATAATAAAACCCCAAGGCCCAAGGTTACCTTCAAGCACATTCAAATGCATTTGCAAGAACAGTATGGACACAGAATTTCATATGGGACTGTGGTTCAGCTGTGTGTTGTTAAGAATAAACAGAGAATATCAGCCAAGTACGGCAAAGGCAAGGCCAGAATAATCTGTAAAAGAGCTCGGAAAGGGATTAAATATAAATTCAACCCAGCTGCTCCTTGGAGCTCCGCATTCTAAAGGAAAGTTCAATTGTTTTGGGAGTTTTTGTATTTGTATTAAATTTACCCATATGATACAAAACTTGTTGCAGTAGGTATTTTTGAATAAAATTCATTGAACTACAACAAGAGAGTTTTTATGTTACATCTCCCCCTTTTTGGCATGACCAATTCATGAATTATGATCACCTATGGTTTCACGATCACCTAGGACATCCTCAGTCAGTATACTAAATATAAGACTATAACTGGACGATTATCTCCGGGATTGTATTTAGTAGCTCATTTCTCTGCAGTATAATAGTGATTAGGTAGAGTCGCTCATGTTTAAAAACATTGATTTCATGTGTGTCAAAAGGTGCAATGCAAATTTTCAATTTTGTTGCTATCAAGATCTGGTGTCCTTTCATCATCTCCTTCAAAATGAGCATTTTAATTTTGATCTGTGATCATGTTAAGTTGTAAAAACATAACAATTAACATTATTGATGTATTATTTCATTCTATACACAAATACAGAACCTGTCCCAACGTCTAATCATGTCTGTGACCATGGGACATCCCCTGCGTATGATGAAACATTGGAGGTAAGAGTATGTAGTATGTGTGGCATCAAGATTTGCACTATACGAGTTATTACAGCTGGCGAAGGGAGTAGAGCAGACACGACAATACAGACTCTGAGAGCGGGAATGACCATGGCAGCGGAAGGGAATGAAGTGGGCAATGGAACGAATGTGGCTACAAAAGATATGGAACCAAAAATGTGAATGAAGGGATTCAGTCATGCAAGGTGATAGAGGAGAGTGGAATAGAAAAACTGAAGGAAGAGATTGGAGCAGATACAGTCACGATAGCAACGGAAGAGAGTGGAGCAGACACGGTAGTAGAGTCATATCTGCAATAGAAGGGAGCAGACACAGTCCATGAGTGACGGAAGAGAGTGGAGCAGACACGGCGACGAAAGAAAGCAGAGTCGAATCTGCGATAGAAGGGAGTGGAATGGACACAGTGGCGGAAGGGAATGAAGTAGACACAAAGACTGAAGAGAGTGAATTGGACACAACGATGGAAGAAAATGGACCATAGCAAAAACCATGTTTTAGATCACCTAAGCAAAAACCAGGTTTTGCTGACTACTTTAAAAAAATAAAGCTCAGGTGATCTATGACCACTGTAGGACAAGTCTTACTGAAGATCTGTGTCTAACAATGAGGGTACCTGAAAACTATCCCCCTGTAGTTTACACATGGCAATGCGGCAATGGCAGTCCTAAAAAAGGAAGACATTCCGGAATTCATCGGGGCAATGGAGAACTTTAAGGAGGCCCAGCACAGTGATTGCATGCATGCATTCATATCTCAAAAATGCCCATACACTCACTCATCAGAGTGAGTACAATCAATACAAACTTCCGCCAGAAATTCTATGTGGAGAGAGTTTGGATGCAGACAGACGGCCTGGGGAAGCGGGTTGGCGCAGCGGTATTTACCTCGCCTTGCACCAATGAGGTCCCGTGTTCGAGCCCCGCGCCCGGCGCTTTATGTGCATTTGGTTTTTCAGTCCATACTCGCTTCCGCAGGTTTTTCTCCGGGTCCTCCGGTTTTCCTCCTGTACTAAAACTGAATATTTAAGAAAGATCTAGGACCCCAATGGAAATAAGCTTCATTTGAGGCTTTCTTGGGTTGTCCTTGGCTATCAGCCTAAAGAACGCTTTCTTTCTTTCTTTCTCTATTCTGAAGGTAGTTGAAACAATTGAAGTAAAATCAACCGTACGCTACAATAACATATGTATAACAATACATATGTGAGTGCCACACACACAGGCTGTACTTTGTTTGCTCACATGTGTTGTATCATGCGAACAAAGCCAGAAAACTTGACAGGTTGATTTGGTGAATCAAGAAAGGACATGCTCCTTCCACAGATAAAGTTGCAAACATCAAAGGAAATCCTCACACAGGTACCAAACAAGGTCCTCCTCAACTTAGAATTGGGAGAGCAAGTAGTGATGACAGACCACCACTGAGTGTGAGGTTACCCTCTTCTGCAAAAGAATATGCAAGTGAGGTGGTTGCAACGCAATCCACAACAGGCATTCGTCTAAACCTCATGTTGTGCCAACTTTGGGCAATCCTTTCAAGATGGTTAACTACCGATGATACAGGAACAAGCTTCTGTTCCAGTGAACCCAGACTCTCCAGTGCCCCTCCCCTGCCCCCTCCACCTACCCATGAACCTTCGGTCCTTCTTAAAATGCATCTGTAAGTGCTGCTGTGTATGGATACCCTGATGTAGATCTTCCAAAGGAACAGAAATAATAAAGAGACTTTATATGGCTGAGGATGGGCAAGGGCAAATATTCTATTATATTAGGAAGGTGACAGCAGCTACAGCACCAGAGGTGTTTGAATGGGTACCGGACAAACTAACTGCATATATTGTTATGAATTTCTTCCACACACTAGAGTCCATCATACCTTGTATCAGGAACGAAGGATCTTTGTAGGTCCAGAAACCCAAATGGAATGGACACATTTAGAAATTCATCGGATGGCATCATTGCAGAAGAGGAAGTTAGAAATCCATTCCAATCACCAGCCATATGCCATCTGAAATGTGAATGGGCCACAATGAATATTCTGTCCAGGCCACAGAGGTGTGGCATTTGCCGCATTTATAGAAAGCAATTAAAGAAAATGGGACACCGTGCCAGAGGAGTGGTGATAATAGAACTGACGTATCATCAAGAGTGACTCTGAAGAACTTAAATGAGGATCAATTGAGGACCAGATCAAGAAACCTAGTAAATTGCAAAAACATTCTTCAGAAGCAGGTTCATGGCCTGCAAAAACTTGTCGGTTATAATTTACTTCAAGAATTGGTAGACGTCCCATTAGAAGGCCATAATTTTCTCAAAGAGACCATGCAAGAATTTACTAAAAACATTAAAAAGCAGTACCAATATGACCATCAAGTTTTATCTCTTTTCAGCAGCAGCAACAGCATGCCGAAGTATAAAATACCAAAAGCATGTTCTGGCATCCCCTTATTACTAAATGGTGTGTCGCTTTGAAATCTAAATCATCTGTACGTACCTATCCCCGGGCTTAGGCGTGATTCAATCATGAAATGCTATACAAAATATTATAAGGATTATAACATTGAAAATTTGCCATCACACGAAAAGAAGGTGTCACTTCTGTATGACAAAATCAAGATTAAGTCTGGAATTGCTTTTTCTAAGAAGACTGGTAAGATGGTGGGATTTGCAATATTGGTAATATTCAGAAAGAGTTGATGGACTTTCAACAGAAAATAAACAAAGCCGGTCCATCTCCCCACAGCACACACATGGAAAGGAGAGCAGAAACAAAGTGTGGAAAGACAAAACTAGAAATAGAGGGGAGAAGACAGGAAATGTGTGACAAAGTTTGATAATAAACTGAATTTTTTTGAAACATACCAAGACAAGACACAATTATGTAACAGGAGAAAGTAATTTTTTATTTATCTCTCATGTACCTAACGAATCAAATATAATATTCAACGGCTCAATTTTAAACCATAAGACATCCATCCATTTTTGTATTTACACTGCTTTATTTATAAACCTTGATGAAACCTGGGTGTATCAGGGACATACCAGAAACAAAGTGTGGAAAGACAAAACTAGAAATAGAAATATATATTAAGCTCATATTTTGGAAGGTATTTTAAGCTCTGGGAAGAAAAGTCCCAAACGGTTTGACAGTGTTGAAACAATGATCTGCCCATTTGCAGTAGCTAACAGATTTATGAGAAATAGAATTTTGTTATCTTTGTTTTAGTCACAATCTTGATTAATCTTATCCTGTTTGAATTTGTAAGCGCTATATTTCAACATTGGACATAAGACACAAAGCATCTCATCCTCTGTTTTGTGGCTTTTTGTCAATCTAAACAGGATAGTTTTAAAGCCTACCAGTGAACCAATCTCTTATTCTACAGTTTGGAAGTTAATTATCGCCGATTTACACCTTACGTTTCAGACCCTTGGTCATTAGGAACCCACTTACATATACAAAATAATATTTTAGGTGTCACAAATATCTTCCTTATTTTCAAGTGTAAAATTGTCAGAGGTTTGCTAGTGCTTCAACAAGATGCACTGGATTCAAATCTAACCGTTGAATATTGAAGTGGTACACAGCAAGATATCGATGATCATTGTACAGTTAAGTTGACAAATCCCTTGGGGCTTGTCAGCGAGGTACCAGACAATAATCCATGTGAACGTCTTCATGCCACAATGAGAAAATGGAACTGTCTCTAACAGAAGAGTATATATGCTTTTGTAGAAGACTTGGAGGAATTGAGAAAAGCCCAAAAGAGAGACATCAAAGGAGCATTTACGTCTTTAAACAAAAATATCTACAAGGTACGTGAGGAATATTCTGACTACAAGATTGATACTGATGAATTCTGGGGGCACAACCATAAGTTTCCCCCGAATGACCAGTAGGGGCAGAAGGTTAAAATGTGATATTTTTAGATTTTTTTTGATAATGCATACGTAGCGAGCAAAAGATTTTGTCAATTCAGCTAAAATTGTTTACAAATTTTGCAATTTACGCAAAACTTTGCAAATTTTGACTGAATATTGACGTTATAAGCGTGGAAATTTTTTTGCTTTTTCACATTTACATTATCAAAAACAAAGGGGAATTTGCAGTATTTTCTTCACTTTCCTTTTGATTTTTTCTCTCCTCTCCTTTCTCTTCTATTTTGTTTGTGTCGAGATCCCCGAATGGGCCTTTTCCTCCGACTGACTCACCAAACTGGGGGGGGGGACATGCCCCCCCTCCCTTTGGCATGCCAGTGTACTGAAGGTGAGATGACTGCATATACAAAGAAAAAGCTACAAATGATCACAAATCCTGGCAAAAGCATAGCTCTGGAAAAAAAACCAGTTGCAAAGAACAGTTCAACTGCAGTATGTGACAAAGCTACCCCACCCAAGCCATCATCCTGTACAAACACTGCCCAAGTGACATTCCCCAGAATGCCCTTAACAGTTTTGTGGCGCTATTCACATTTACAATCATAGGGAAACACTCAATAGAAGCAATGGAAACATTTTACAAACTTGAATGATTCACACACCTTCAATCTTCGTAAAGGTCTCGTGAGAGATGTATCTGCAAGGCCTTTGGCTGGACAGATAAAAAAGCAATCGACAGAGCTGGGTCCCTGTCATTTTAATCACAGTACATAAACACAATCTGTTTCATACACACCCACCCCTCCCTATATAACCCTGTTCAAAGTCATGTCAACCTCCCACCCCCTTCTTTCTGTTTTATATTAATAGTTAAATCAAATTTGTTTTTAGGTTAAAGGACAAACAAAAGATGACTATTGTAAAAAACAACTTATACAAATACGAGATGACAGTGGTGAACATGAAATAAAGCTGTGGAATACAGATGAAGTACCCAAAGATTACGAAGGTTGGGTAGTCACAATCACAAGCGTAAAAATAAACGAATATACTTCAAAAGTGACAAAAAGCAAATTATCAAAACATTGATACATTTCGGAATACCACATTTGCGATGACTCACATCGAAAAGGGGGACTTTGCAACAGAACACTTTTCAAGATACAGGTGAAAATAGGTAGTAAAAAATAAAGAAAATAATAAGAATTTGCAGCAGATTTTCTGTTGTAAAATTTGATTGCCGTGATCAATTCTGACAAATAAGGTGTCATTTTAAAGCTTAGAAAATGCTTTAACAGACGAAATGATAAACTCAAAATTGATATCATCTCCAAAGTCCCCCCTTTCGGTGTGAGTCATCACATTTAAGGTAAATGTACTAAAAATCCCTCTTTTCTTTACAAATCATCTGCTAACACAATCCATATCAGAAGAAAGATGCACTAGCACAATTGCATCTCCACCCGTCCAAGACCCTAAAAAAATTAAAAGGAAAAAATAAACTGTTTACATTTGTTTAATAAAACTATTAACTTTTTTTAAAGTTTTAAAAAAGGTAGTAAAAAGTAAAGAAAATAATAAGAATTTGCAGCAGATTTTCTGTTGTAAAATTTGATTGCCGTGATCAATTCTGACAAATAAGGTGTCAATTTAAAGCTTAGAAAATGCTTTAACAGGCAAAATGGTAGATATTACCAGATTTCAATGCTTTTTTAAAAAAAGCATTGAAATCTGGTAATATCTCCACTCCTTGTCGTTTTCATCATGGTAACCCAAAATTTCAAACATATAAAATCAATTGCAAAACGCTTAGGAACATGTTTATGTATATCAGTTACTGATAGTCAACACATCAACTGGAAAAAATTCAACAAGTCTATTCCCGTGGAAATTTTTGCTAGAAAAACAATATATGAACTGGACTACCCAAAGATAACCTACACCTCTGATAAACTTACGGCTTTGAATAATTTGTCAAACTCTCTATGCCCCAACGTTATTGATTGTTTAAAGTAACTTGGTATCAAACGCTGTTTGTACTCATAGAGAGACCAGGAAAGGATGCCGAAGAAGCCAAAAAGAACAACCTCTTGCATTGGTAATTCCCCCTACCTGCCAATGGAACTACAAAATATGGATTTGAAATGGATGCATGTGCTTCAATGCTCAATCTTGTCACCAGATAGCCAACGACCTATCTGAAATAATTATTGAAAATAATCTCGATATTGTAATGTTGACTAAAACATGGCTGTATGAACAAGGTGATGAAGCAAACTGCTATGACTCCTCCTGGGTACACCTGCCATTCTTTTCTTTTCTTTTCTGGAGTACACATCCCTCTAACGTAAAGATATCATCATAAATGGGGAGATTTACACTAAAGTGCCTGGAAGATTTGAACAAATGGATGAGGTTGACAAAATAAAATCAAAGTAATCAAAAGCAGTGCTCGCAATCCTTCCAGATGCGCTACCCAACTAAGTACCACAGAAGACAGGATTGTAAGAACTGTTATTCGTGGCAGAGCATCAGATGATGGTACCAGAAAGTCCATGGGTCGCAGAACTATACTTAACTTCAGATACTATACTGCATTTGCCTTCAAAAATGTTGGTCAGTTGCAGATATTGATTAAGAGTTTGTTTTTGACACTTGATGTGTAGAAAATTGTTTAAAAGAACATTCAGTGGGGTTGAGGAATTATACACAGACCAATACAATGCCCAAGGATAAAAGACAAAATTCAAGCAGATAAAAGATCAAATTCAAGCAGTTGAAAGACATTGTAAGTCATTTATTAGAAACTTAAACTAAACTATGAACAGTCCAAGTTTAATTTAACAACTCAAAATTGAAATTCAGTGGTCAGTTTTACTGCTCTCTGCCTGGTTAAACCAAGTTATCTGTATGCAGATGTCTGAAGTGCAAATTGTGTTCCCATGTTGTGCGTAAATCTGACTTTACTTAAGTGTGCATATTGACACAGTAGGGGTGTAAGTGCATGTGGAAATAAAGCATTAGTCACATTCACTTGGGGAATTTCAAATCACTACAATAATACACAATACTAAGCTATGGCTAGCTTATCGCAAATAATCAATAATTGTCTTAATCAGCTGTTTAAAAGTCAATATGAAGCCGTTTCCTGAAATTCATAAGTTGCAGGCGGAAGGGGAAACAGACATTTCAGGTTTATCCAGCATCTATCAAGGTCAGAGATGATAATGGCAGAGTTAGAGATCCATCACAAAGTTTTAATACTCACTAAAACAAAAACGTACCTATAAAATTGTCCTGCGGACACTGAGTAGAACAGAAACATTACATACAAAGCAAAATGCTTTGGATCAAACTGAACTTTCACTTGAATGTGGTGAAACCTCTTTGAAGGAGGAGACTGTGAAAAAGAAGATAAAAAGAAAGATGGGCCTAGTAGCAGCAGCAGCAGTAGTAGCAGTGAAGATGAAATCAAGACTATCACAATCAGATGGCAAAAAGGGAAAAGGGTTGTTTATAAAGAAAAAGGAGTATTTACAATTGGGACTTAAATGGGGAGGGACCAATGCTAGTTGTTGGTAGGGCTGTTCTAATCAGGAGGAATCGATAAGTGGGTGGGATATCTTAAGGTTGGAGATAGTAAGACTAAGGAAAAGAAATTGTGCTTCGATTGCTTAGAAACAGGTCATATGAAGACAAAGTGCCATCGTAAAGAGCAGTGTAAGAAATGTGATAGACAACATCCAACAATATTGCATGACGCAGATAGAAAGTCACGAGCAGACTCGGCAAATAACTCAACAAGCCAAGATGATCGGAACGACATCCACAAGTATCAAATAACCGAATGAACTGTGGACTTACAGGCTCTATCAATGAGAACACAGAATCATCTAACCCATCGATAATACCGATAGTCGTGCATTCTCAAGGAAGTGGTCGATCCATTTGTACTTAAGCATATTTAGGCGATGGAAGCAACCCTTACGAAAATGCACGCATTAAAACATGCATGCGCATGCATGTTTTATGCATGTGCATGCATATTTTGTGCATGTGCATGCATGTTCTTCAATTCCGCATGTATGCAGCTGATGTGCATGCATGTCATTTGTTGCATGCATCATACCACATGCATGTCAAAATTTGAAACATGCAAAATTATATGCATGCATAAAGAGCACATGCATGTTTACCATTTTTCACATGCATGTGTCACTGCACAGCATGCAAAATTGATTGGTTTGTATCATGCATTTTATTTTGCTTGTTAGCTGTAGAGTCAGTCGAGCACAGACATGGTTTATTGAGCTCCTGACTTTTTAAATTTTTTCATCATTTTTTCAACATTTAATTAAAAGTTTCTGTTGTATTTTGCTAGTTCATAGCCTTTTTAAAGTTAAACCAGTGTGGCTCTTAATATTTGAGTGAATTTAGACAAGATTTGCAACATAAAATCTTGAGCTTCTAGCACCACATAACAAGTCTTCCGAATTCAGCAGTTTGGAGTTAAGCTTAACTTCAACCAAGCATATAGTGATCTGGGACTGACAATGCAGATTGACATTGTCACCGTGGGCTTCTACCACTTGCAGTTATAGGCTGACATCCTAAACTGTCAAGCTTTGGATACGTCGTATTACAGGTGAGATCTTTCTTTTTTGTACGTCATTTGGAAATGGTTGCCGTCAGGCACAAAGGACAATTTGCTCCTGTCGAGGAAGAGGCAACATGGGGATTAGCATACTACTTGCTATACTGATCAGAACAGAGTTTGTGTTAACGAGTTGCTACTGTAGTGAATATATGACAGGCCATAATCATGGACGCCTGTATTTAATTATTTCAACCCTAGCAAGTCGGGCAGATAAATTGGTATAGTTACAATAAAGGCCTACATTCAGACTCATGCAGACTTAACAGCCTGGCGGGCAGATACGTACAACACTGGCCATTATATTTTGATATCAATGTACGCAATTAATGTATAGAGAACATTTTCAAGTGTACATGCATGCAGTGTTTGTGACATGCGTGCAGCTCAGGTACACATGCATGTAACCAAAAAACGTTTGCATACATGTAACATGCATGTTTTATGCATGTAATGTTCCAAATTCCCTGTATGTTCTGGCATGAAAATAGCATGTTGCATGCTATTTTCTAGTATGCCACATGCTCATTTTTAGCATGCAACATGCTAGTTTTTAAGCATGCAACATGCATGTAAAAATGCATGCCATTTTCGTAAGGGAACGCTGTCTTCTGTACACGGAGACTACAGCGATTACTAGGCATAAAGGGTAGACCCACCAAATTGCATATACAAACGATCAAATGAGAACAGACACTCATCTGATAAAAGGCTTAGAAGTGCTTGATATGAATGAGGAAAATGTCATAGCAATCCCGGAAGTGTTCACACAAGAGAGCATTCCTGTAGACCCGAATGATATTGTTATCGAAGAAGACTTCAAAGACTGGTCTTATTTGAGTAATATCCCTTACCATACAATATGCCTAATTAAGCAATATTCAAGCAATATCCTTAGCAATATCAAAAAATATTGCTAATTATTTTCCTAACTAGC
>JXSR01S021428.1:0-15042 GCA_000969725.1 Ophiothrix spiculata | reverse complement strand
TGATCCGTACACAAGGATTATCTTTACATCCAACATTGAAACAGGGGTGAGGAAGGGGATGGTCAGAAGAGAAGAGTTCTTCATTGCCTTCAAATTTATCCATCTCTTACTGCAATTTCTAGTGTTTTAAACGGATGAATGCACCTGAAAAGACTGTAGTATTCCAACGACTTTTTTCCCTGATTGTAGGTCTCACCTGCTTGAAGATGAGAAGGTAAAGTTGAGTGGGGACAGAAGATGGGCTGGGAAAAAGAACAATTTGGTGAATTTCACTTTTACAATAATTGGAAAAGACACTTGTATAAGTCAGAAAAGGGCAATTATCTTGTGGCAATTGTTCCAAAACAAGTTTGAAGGCAATTCTTGCAGATTTCATTGATGAGATTGAAAATCTAACCTCAGTTGTTAATGGCCAAACTATACTCGTTGAAAATTTCATTCGTGGGGACCTGAAATTCCAGTACCATATTATGGGAATTGGATCATTCAATAGTCTTTACTCCTGTGTGTGGTGCAAATGTCATAAAAATTAGCCCTATGATATGTCAAAAGTTTGGCCCGCTCGAGCTATAATTGATGACACTTGCTGATAAGATAAAGAACACTTTCAATAATTGCACTACTCAGCCACTGTTTCAAAGAACTTATACAGTAGAAACTCATTATAACGAAATCTGATATAAGAATAGCCCTGTTATAAAGAATGATTTTTCCTATACCATTAAGCTAATTTCCTTTGTTTTTTATTGTTTTTAAAACCCTGATATAAGGAAATTTTGGATATAAAGAAGTAATTTGTCTGCCCCCAGCAGCTTCGTTATAAAGAGTTTCCACTGTATAAGGAGCTGTATCAGACCACAATAATAATAATACATATTGAAACAAACGATATATTTAAGGCTGACCCAAAAGTTATAAAAAGGTTATTGAAAGCATGCTAATGATAACCCTAATGAGTTGCATAGTAACATACAAAGCTTTAACCATCGCAATAATGTATTGTTGCCATCAGTTGTTACTGCTATTAGTATCAGTATTAAAAGTACCATTGGCATGATCGGTTGCATTAAATTAGGGGCAAATTGGTTTGGGTTCAAGTACAGTTTCAATGCCAACACTGGAGTAACATTTAAACATTATGTTATATTGTATTAGCCGTCAAGCAACTTAATTCTACGTTTGACATCAAAATATTTGTTGGCGGAGCTGTGATACACACATTGAATTTCACAACGCAATATGCATCCAACTTCACTTAATGTGGCCAAAAAGTATTCTTGGGGTCATAAATCGGGAATTGGAATCAGTATGATGGGTAATAAAATGCCATGTACAATCTGAAGTCCGAGAGTAAAGACGTGGCAGCTGCAAATTACCTTAAATATTACTCAGCCAAATTACACTCATCTCATAGATTATTAGATATATTTTCATCTATTTTCCTAATGATGAAGAATTATAGTCTGCAAATCATAACTTTAGTATTTGATTCTGATTTATTACTTCAACATAGACAAACAATTGATTTCTAATCAAAATCCAAGTTATCTTTATTTAAGCAGCAATGTGAGTATTCAATAGAAGCCAATGGTGGATAGCCTGTTGATGTGCAATACGCACTGCTTTAAAATGCTAGTACTCCCACTTCAAACCAGTGTTGGAATTTCACAAGTTTGAGTTTTGCAGGAAGCAAATCAAAAACAGTGGCGAAAATTAAAAAGCAGCAGTCAAGCTTTATTATGATGGTAAGGGAGCAAGAGAAGTATGGCAGAAGATATTTTCAAGGGACAAGCATATGAGTTTCAAATCTCAACAGTGATTTGCGATACCCCTGCTCGAGCATTTGTTAAAAATGTTAAAGGCCATGCAGGGTATTCTGGATGTGACAAATGCATGCAACAGGGAGAATGGATCCATGGGAAAAATGACGTATCAAAATAACAATGCACCACTTCAAAAGGATGATGCATTTGACGAAATGCAGGATGAAGATCACCACTTAGGACCTTCACCATTTAAAGGGACCTCCATCGGAAAGGTTTCACAATTCCCGTTGGATTATATGCACTTGGTATGCTTGGGATGACAAGAAAACTATTATATTTCTGGATAAAAGGGCCTCTTCCAGAATAATAAGCAATCTCTCTACCTCACTTGTCTTAAGAGGCACCGTACCTCATGAATTTGTTAGGAAACCAAGGTCTCTCAAAGAGGTTGATCGCTGGAAAGCAACTGAATTCCGTCAGTTCTTTACTATACTGGTCCATATGACTGGGTCATATTGAAGAGGTGATGCCTTGTACAAAAACTTATGCTTTTCTCTATTGGTATATTTATTCTTTTGTGTCAAACTTTGTGCAGTATTCCTGAATGGGTAAATCATGATGAGATTCTGCTTGTTCTGTTTGTTGAGCATTATGACGAGCTTTATGGACACGAGTCATTGGTATATAATGTCCATGGACTTGGTACACTTGGCAGATGAAGCAAAGAAGTACGGACATCTGGACAAGATCTCAACTTTTCCTTTAGAAAGCTTTCTGGAACGATTGAAAAGGATGGTACGCAAAACCTGCTCTTTCATTACAGCAAGTGGCCCATCGTATGTGTGAAAGAGCGGATTGATCACTCTAAGAAATAATCCATCAGCTAATCCGTCATTAAGAGAGGAGCATCAAAATGGACCTATTCCTCAACACCAATGGTGGTAGTGCCATCACAAGCCAGTAGTAACAGAGGTCCAGTGCTTGCACTGCAAAATTATTTACAGCAAGCTATTGAGCAAGGTCCTTCATTATTCTTGCATTTTGGTAAATCACTGTTAACAAAGTATCAATTTCAAGAAATTTTAAAGAAGGCAATTGACTTTGCGGATATACAAGCACCTTTTTAAATCTCATTCATTTCGCATTGGTGATGCAACTGCTGCACATATGCAGGGTTTTTCAGATCAAGACATAACAATGGGAAGGTGGAAGTCTGGAGCGAACAAAAGTTATATAAGATTAGAACCATTGGCGGGTCATTGAAATTTTTTTTCTTGACAGCAAGAGGATTTTATTATTATTATTGTTAAACATTTCAATTATTGCATTTTAGGTCCGGCCATCAAGACCGTATGGATTATGAGGGCTCAACTGGGGTTGGAGGCGACTCACTGGATCACAAGGAAAGAACGTCACGGCGCCATTATGGCTACTTAGACATGATTCTTTTTAATTTAGTAACTTATGATTTGCTTTCTGTTTCTTCACTTGGCTTTCACTTACTAATCAATGAATTGCCCTATTATTGGAGAATGTAAGAACATAGAAAGTTTTTGAAGACACCTTTGAAATAGAGGGGTAAACCTCCATAGGGGGAAGCTTCTGACCTTTATACTTATAGTCGTTTACTTACCTTTTTGCTCTTTCCAATAACAAATTTACATGACTTAGATGAATTGCTGCTTTCACATTTTTGACATTTTGTTATTCTACTTTGCCAACAGAAAACCTCAAATATGGGCAAAAGCAAAAACACCAAATCAACAAAGGGCAAACAAAAAAGGAAAAAAATGACAAGAAGCTGTGTATTTTGTCATAAATACATACAAGAACAACTGTCAAGACACATACTAACAATGCACAAGGACGAGGCCAGGGTCAAAGTGATTTTAGAGCGTCCCAAGAGAGAAAGCGACATGGCCCTGGCAGCCCTCATGAAGGAGGAAATTCTGTCAATTGATAAGAGAAAAATGGAAGCTGAAGATGCACATTGCTACGAGAGAGAATATCGGGGTAGTACAAGCGAAGAAGAATTAGTCGTTTGTGGAATTTGCCACAAGATGTATCTGTTATGTGAGGGAGAGGGGGTCCATCAAAATCCTCTTTGCCAATTAATCTTTTGCAAAGTTCCAGTATAAAAGAATAATTAGAATTATGTCTTTCAAAAATGTAGTAATGTATTATTTATTGAATAGTTTCTCCATCGTCTGAATGCACAAGATGTACAAGATGTAAACTGTACACCTATCCTGATGGTTCTGTAGCAATTGGTTCTGTTGTAATACAAGTGTTTATAATATATTGTTATAATTATTAGTATTACAAAATGTATAATTACAACATTTAATTCAACAGAATTGGAGCTTTTGGCAATTAGTGGGTCACCAGACATGATTGTGTTTAATTTAGGAACTAACAATTTGCTTTCTGTTTCTTCACTTGGCTTTCACTTACTAATCAATGAATTGCCCGATTATTGGAGAACGTAATATAAGAACTAATAAGTTGGACACCTTTGAAAAAAGGGCTAAACCCCTATAGGGGGAACTTCAGACCAATATACTTAAAGTCGTTTACTTACCTTTTTGCTCTTTCCTATTAAAATTTACATGACTCAGATGAACTGCTGCTTTAACATTTTTGACATTTTGAATTTTCTACTTTGCCAACAGAAAACCTCAAAAACAGGCAAAAGCAAAAATACCATATCATCAAAGGACAAACAAAAAAGTGGGGGGGGGGGGAAACGGCAAGAAGCTGTGTATTTTGTCATAAATACATACAAGAACAACTGTCAAGAAACATACTAACAATGCACAAGGACAAGGCCAGGGTCAAAGTGATTTTAAAGCTTCCTAATAGAGAAAGAGACATGGCCCTTGCATCCCTCATGAAGGAGGAAATGCTGTCAATTAATAAGAGAAAAATGGAAGCTGACGATACACCTTGCTATGAGAGAGAATAGGCTATTTTAACATTTAACATATATATCCGAATTTTGTGTGAAAAACTGAGAATCATGTATTACGGTGCAAAAGGACCGATAGATCATGATAGATAACTTTAGTATGTCCCATAATGCATTTTGAAAGTACCGTAAATTGCACAGTCGACCATATTTTAAGTTGTGCGCAATGCGAAGAACTTATAATTTTAGGTCCCTCGCGCAATTTACTGTACTTTCAAGATGCATTATGGGACATACGAAAGTGATCAACTCAAATAATCAGAAGTAGGCCTATACGGTGACATGACACTATACATAATTAAATAATTGTAGTAACTCAATTTTTTTGTGTGTTTACCATTCTGTAGGTTCAACATCTATTCAAAAGATACGAGGGAAAAGAGCCCCCCCCCCCCCCCCCCCCCCCCCACTCCTCTAAGCAACTTCCTGCTTGCCGCAGCAATGGACCCCAAACACAAAAACCTGGGATTTGTATCATCCGTGACATCAGATGTTGTTTTTAGTGATATCCAGCGACAGCTTGATACTATTATCGAAACCAACCAACGTGATGATGATGAGAGCCAGTCTAAACGTCCAAGGCCTGTGCCCGACAAATCCTGCGTGGGATTTTTGTTTCCTGAGGGAGATGATGATGAAGGTGCAAACCAAGGCAACAAGTTGTAGAGATATAAGAATATGACATCCATTAAGAAATCGTTAGATCCGATTCAGTGGTGGTGGACCACAGATGCCAAGAGTACCTACTTCTGGCAAAATTTGTCCGCAGAGTATTGACATCCCCGGGCACTTCCGTTCCTTCTGAAAGAGTTTTTTCCTGTGCTGGGAATATCGTCAACATCAGGAGGACCAGGCTTCGACCAGAAAATGTCAACGACCTGGTCTTCTTAAGCCAAAACTTGAACTGTCCATTGTTAAATTAAGTCATGATGAGCAACTTTACATGTTTCATCAAAACTTTAACGATCCAATGTTTAAGTCATGATCATGAACATATTGACAGCCAAATATCATGACTTTATGTTAAGCTTACTTTATGTTATTACACACTTGACTTAACTTGTTTGTCACCCCGGACAAAACTTAACCATCCATTGTTTATTAAGTCATGATCATGATATTTGGTAACACAAACTTAGACTTATTAACACAAAAAGTCACTTTAATATTTGTGCAAATGTCTTAAATCATTTGATGAAAAAATGTTAAAAGTGTAGTTCAGTAGCTACATAATTGATTTGGACTATGTACGTATAATATGTCACTGCACTATTATGACCGGCTCTGCCTGACGAAAATTTAATGAGTGCTCCTCGCGATAAAGGAATCGGCAGGCGGCGACCATAACAAACAAAATGGTGCCTCAATGTTTACAATGCGTAGTGACGATTCGCCTATACGGCAAGAAAGGGAAACTTTCACAGTAAGTAACTGATTTTCTCTAAGGTTAAAACTTATTTTAAGGTTTGTATTAAAAAAGAACTTCAATTTGAAGTATTATGTAAAATTGTAGTTGCATTGGCGGTAGCTTTTACATCATAGTGTAAATATTAACGTGAGAGTTAATTGTGCTTTGAAATTTGTTTCATCTGTGTACACGTATACCACTAATTTGTTACGTGTAACGCATTATGCGTGCGTGTAACACATAATGCGTGTAACGTGCCCAACCTTACTTCTATCATGACTAGACTGGATTAGATTAGATTAGATTAGATTAGATTAGGTTATTTAGATTAGATTAGATTTGATACAATTAGACTACATTTTTCAAAGAAACTCAATATTTTATCAAAATTTACAACCTATAAAATAAAGCAACAAACATAGAAGAAATAGGTAGAGTATCCAATTCTTTATGCATTATCAGCTTATCAGCTAAAAGATTCTCCTCCTGAGAAAATAACACATAGAGGAGTATGGGAGCTAATTTGGAGAATGGTAGCTAGGTAAAAACATGACAATGAAACTCTAAAGTCTAGCACTTCCAAATTCCTTTTCTAATATTTCTCTCCATTGAATGGATGTCTTCACAATATGCTCATCTCTTACAAGGTCATAGCATTTACAAAAAGACACAATTTGCTACAAATTCTAAGCAGAAGACAACAGATATAAGAGATCTGAAGTCACAGACCTCTGAACACATGGAAGCTGATACTAGACAATTATGAAGAGGAAAAGGGAGTAGAAGTGCCAAACATTTTTGTCAGGACAAATGATATTAAGTAGCAATATCTTAGTCATAATGTTATACCTTTCAAGATACATGAGTGCCGGACTCAGGATGGACATCGGCCTTTCTTGTGCTACTACAAGACATTTGATTGACATAAATGCAACACAACATCAATTATGTCAAGCATTAGGCTCGGCACTCCCTGCATTCCATTCATTCACTGGGTCAGATTATATATTATCAATCATACTGAAGGGAAAGACTAGACCATATGACCTGATGGTGAAAAAGGAAGAATTCTTCAGACCCTTCAAAGAGTTTGTAGGTGATAAAGTTTTGCATGAAGTCATATGCATGTGCAATGTATCTAGGCAACTGAAGATCAAGACTGTGAATGAGGCAAGTTACTTATTATTTAGAAAATTCAATATGCCGGTACAATCAGAAAATCCCTCTCTCACAGCGAATTCATCTGATCCACTCCAGCAGAAGCTACTCCAAACAAACTATGTACCTATGATGATGTGGAAGCAAGCAGATAAAGCATAATCAAATGTATGGATATAAATTCATTGAAGAGGAAAACAAGCTGGAAATTGTTTGGTTTGTAGGGCCACCTGATAATGTAGACAGGCTACTGGATGATGACAGTTAAGACAATGAACAAAATGTATTCGCAAGTGTATCATCTAAAGAAGATCAGTAGCTACAGGAGTATGTATACGTTCACAACAAACATGAAAAGTCAAGAGTATTTATATAGTCATGTAAAATGTAGAAATAATATACCTTTATAGGCCTTTTCTTGTGTGATTTTCAGTTTAGCCATTGCAACCTTGCCTATGCATCTAACATGATGAAATAACCTAACATAAGATAAATAATTTCATTTCCCTGTCCTGCTAAGACTAAGATAGATTCTTTTACTAAGTTAGTATCCAACATCAGAGGAACAATTAACAATAACTAACTGGATAGTGCAGCCTGTAGCTGCAGCATTTTATAATCCCTATAATCATGTTGCTTCATGGTGGTCAACCTTTATTTGGGGCTGATAATTGCTCAGCAAAATTTCCCCAAAGCCCAGTGTACTAAAACATGTTAAAGATGATGGAATGTTACCTTTGTGACTATCCCAAAGGGTGGTCCTTTATCAATTTCTAAAAAATTGCAATATCAATATAGATGTTCATGACAGTCTGGATTAGAACTACATCAGAATTGTAATGACCACTGTTGTAATTACATCACTTTTTGTGTATTTATTCCAGGATTCATTTTATACAGCTAATGTTCAGTTTTCTTACTCTGCAGACAGTTCACTTTTCGTATAAAGATTTACCCTTCTATGTGCACACACTGAATGAGATATGCAGTGAAGACGAGTTGCCATCATTTGACAAGCCACAGGAACTTCTAAGGCTACATCACCTAACCAGAGAAGCCGAGGACAGCAGCATGACCGCAGTAGGAAGAGCTCACTTGCCTGCTCAACATTCTAAGTCAATAAGAGACTGGTTGTTCAGAGTTGATCCTGGACTGATCGATGTTCCTGAGTATCTTGAACATCAAAACCGAAGTGTCCGGGATGGCAGTGCTGATGTCAATTGATTATTAAGACTAAATTGTTAATAGCCATTGCAAAAGGAAAAGGACATTTGAAACATTTCAAAAAATTTTGGCCAGAGACAGTCTAGGTATAAGGTATTTTTTAATGGAACTGACACAAAAGCTATCCTGTTAATGAACTATGCAGAGGAAGTAGGTATTGTAAGTTTAAGGAAAATGAGGTCAAACACATCCAGATAATCCTTTTCTTGTTTCACTGAGAACTTAGATTTCATCATCCTTACACCTCACGTTTATCCTCACGTCATCCTTCTACGATTAGTTATTGGAAGGGAAAACTATATTCCGTCACATGAAGTCTCAGATTGAAAGCACATGGTCTGGCTCATGGTCTACTACTCATAGACCTTCTTAACGCATTTGCTTTAATAGACAGACAATAAAAGATTATTTTATTTCAAGATCATTTTAATATTGAATTTATGAAATGATAAAGAAAATTATTTCAGGTTAATTGGCCATAATGTTGAATACTTATAACATTACATTATGATATGTGATGTCTATGTGAGGATTAAGGCCTGATTTGAAAGATTGTATGCATTAGGAATGTTGGCAGAGGCAGTGATTACATTTACGGATGATGAAATGCATTTGAAGGCATGAATATGTAGAATGTTATAATATGGCTCGGAGACATAATGATTTTTATGTTTTCAGATATTTGAATAAATACTTTTAAAAATCATTGAGAAGTTGTAATTTAAGCATGATAAGACTTAAATGACTTTGCAAAAAAGTGTTTAAATCTATTGTACCACATGGTGTGATGATGTTTAAAACAAAAAGATTTTTCAATACTGTTTCATTGAAAAGTCCAAAATATGTAGATGTTTGTATTAGTATCATGATTTTCATCATATCTAGTTCAATATATTCAACTTACTTGCGGACGTTTCGTCAGCTGACAGCTGACTTTATCAACACTGATGGTGAAGTGACGATCTTCTGTGTTTGGTTCTTGTTGACTGTTGGTTAGAAATAAGGATGCCAGATGATTTCCATAGCAGATCTACTGAGCAGAGATGCCACTGATTTCATTGAAAAAATCCTGAAAAAGCCATCAATTCTTGAAAGATACTCCAAAAAGGGCCGAATATATGCAAATTAGAGATCATAAAAAAACCTGAAATCATGGTTTGAGCTTCTAAAAAACCTGATTTCAGGTTAAAACCTGAAAAGTGGCATCTCTGACTGAGGAAATCATCTGGCTGCAAGGTTATGTGACCAGGCTAATACCTTTTGCTGAAATCTCAATTGATCAAGTTAAGGATTTGGCCAATACCAGGAACATTTTGACTTAAAGCTAGCTCCAAAGCTAAAACAAGCTAATTTGCCATTTTGAAAAGATGAAGGTTGGAAATGCAAGAAACGTTATCAGTTACGAAGTAAGCAGCGGAATTAAATATTAAATCAACACAGAAGAACAGCCTGAAACCAATTTGACAACTGCATTGTTTGTAAAAAATTGTTAGAAAATGTTTTTACCTAATGATAAGCCGGTATCTGATTATGGCTATATGCAAAATTTAGCTTGCCAAATCTGAAGAAATGATTGCATTTCTATTCAAACAATGTTAAAATTGCAGTACAAGCATTGAGCTCTTCCATAGCAGATCCTATAGATTTCTTGAGAAGACATCAAGCACCCAGAATTTGCAGGAAGTGAAAAAAATTATTCGCAAGATAGATAAGTTATTTGATTTTATGAACTCAAAATCCAAAGGTAAAGGGTACAAGATTCGGATGAACAGCTTCAATTACAAATACAGGAAGAAATTCATGCTTGAAACAAAGGAATATTTCCGCCATATCACAGATTTAACAAGATTTTGTGCAAGGGGGAGGAAAGAAACAGCTTGGGCTCGACGATAGACCGGACACATGTAGCCTAATCTAATTATTGTAATGGGTTGAAATTTAATCAATCAAATAAGCACTCACGGAATATTGTAGAGTGAAGTGTTCCAGTGCTATGCAATATAATTATACCACACAAACTTTTTGGGGCGACTTTGTAACTGGTGTGACTTTGTAAATGGGATGAGCTTGTATTTTTGGGGGCGACTTTGTAAATGGAACAACTTTGACATTTTGGGGCCACTTTCTAAATGGGGCAAGTCTTCTGGATTCCCTCACATTCATGCAGATGACTGGAACTTAGATGATCAATATGGTACTATAAAGTGAAGAGTTCAAATTCTAAGAGTCATGAAATAATGATGTGCTTGACCACTCCGCACTTCATAAGGGGTAGGTTGGATACGATAAAATAATTGAATTTTTACAAAAAGGGTGGGATAAAAAAAATTGGGGTTAAGACCCCACTACACACTACCAATATAATCTATTTCGTACAATTAATTGTACACAATCAAGCTTCACCCAAAATGCACTGAATTAATGCCCTGCGGGGCAGGCTTTTTCTCACCCCGACCCCGTCGTTCCCCGACAATTTAGGAAGGATTTTTTCTAGACCGGACCGACCCTGGACCGATAGTTTTTCATGATTTCCCGGTCAAGGTAGATATTTTTCCCCGACCCCAAGTTACCCCGAATTTCAAGTCATTAAAATGGTGTTTTTAAAACAAGGATTACGATTTCACCTAAAATCAATTACGAAAAAAATGACTCAATTTAAGACAAATTACCTTATTTAGGACCTCACGAAAACGTTCACATGATTTTACTGCCCAATTTTTAACCAATGATAGATCATTCTTAACAGGGAATTTATGTGATTGTTTATAAGAAGCAAATGCTCGTTGACGTCACAAGTCTAAATGTGCTTTAGTTATTTGGTAAAGTGGTAAAGGAGAAATAAGAGTTTCAACTCAAAACATCGTGGCAAAAATTGTAATTGATATTTACGTATTGTAATAAATATTTGGCGTAGGATCCTATCATATAATGATCCCCAAGAGCTGAACCAGATGTAGTACTCTTTTTGATATCAATTGAAGCCTATAGATTTTTATGATTATAAATCCAAAATTTCACCTCAAAATTTTAATAGTTCTGTAGGTATGAAATGTTTAAATTAATTGTTTTTGTGTACTTATCATGCTTATGATTTTTTTCTTATACTCCAGCCATCAGTTTGACATGTGCAATCTAGTTGGAAGTAACTGGTTGGGAGTAATAAGCTGGGCTTAAAGTGATCACTACTTTCTTTCATTCAAAGTATAGCCTACTCTTAAGTGTTTCACGACATCTGTGTCAGAGACGATCACATTTATGTCAATTTTATGATGGTGCAATCACAACTCAATGAACAGCAACTAATGCAAAGTACGAAAGATTAACTATGGACGTGGAAGTGAAGTTAAAAAATGACATTATAGACACAGCGATTAATTGTTGCTCCATTTTATTTTTACCCCGAACGAGCTTTTGCATTTCCCGTACCGAATGTAAACTTCCCCGACCCCGAGTAAAAATTCTCCGACCCGGTCGACCCCGGTAATATTTTTCCCGGACCATACCGAACCCGAAAAAAGCTTTAAAAAAATTCCCAACCCGGTTTTGGTCCGGTCCGGGAAAATTCGGGGTTTCGGGTTTCCCCGCAGGGCCTTACACTGAATTATACCAGCAACTGAAAAAACAAAAACGGACTTGAGAACAGACAGTTTATCAAGCGTATTACCAACAGAGAAACATGTAGAAAGTCCAAAGTCCATATCACAAGGATACCTTAAAGATTTAAAAACAGATAGCTTAGGATTGAAAAGGTACTCTCCAACCCATTCTCCAACAAAGCCAGTAGAAATTCCAAGGTACTTCCAAAAATCTCAAATAAAGCCAGTAGGAAGTCCAACACCACTAAGTAGGTTGCTGTGAGGCTTGTCAATGAATTGAAGAATTACAGTGTTTACTGTTACGCATATCAGAATTTAAAGAGCGTGGAAGTGGGGGAACACTGAGCAGGGAAGTGGGGGAATCTTCTAAAATTATCAAACAGGATAGCAAATTATACCTACACTTTTTTCCTTGATTGTAAATTTAAGGTCAACCTGTGTGGTCAGAGAATGGTGTGAGGGGTAATCTCCTTTTTAACAGCGTATGCATTAAGATTAAATCATAATCCTGTACTTGGTTCTATGTATGCCCCAGCTACAATCACTGAGTCAAGGGCAGGAAAAAATTAAAGATGCAGGTACCTCGAGGTAAATATACACACTCTAATTATTCTCAGTATATATACATGTGAGAAATATATTGCTAAAAATATTCTTGATGATGTATTTGATTCTTTGTGCTCTGATTGTCAAGGTAAATATAATGTTATAATGCAACTCTTTGCTTTAACCCTATCCCCAAATTGTTTTTATTCATTTACATTATTCAGGGATGCTTAAAAATTTTAAATTGTGTAAATACTTCGATTTGATCAATTTACCATCTTTAAATTGGCTGTGGAAAGCATTGATCAGGGGTTTTTTAACTGTTAAAATTTCCTTTTAGTTTTACATATGATTTTTTATCAATTCATTTCAACATCCTGAAATTGACAATCATCAAATTTTTTAGCAAATGGGTTGGCGTAATGCATTGTAGCCTATTATTTTCATACGCAGACCTAATCCCGAAACACTCCATCAAACAATCCCAAATGTTTTACGCAGCTGTTAACCCTGACTTACGTACATTGTTGATTGCTTTGAAATATTTCTTGGCCAGGCAAAAAGTCTGATGGCAAGAGCACAGACTTACAATTACAAAAACACAAAACAATCAAGGTGTTTCTATAGGTTGTACACCACTGGGGGCTATTTTGCTTATTTTTTCAGCTTGGGTGAACGAGTTTTGATAAGGAACTCATTCGAAAAACAGGTTTCATGAATCTCAATTTATACACTTCATGCAATCAGATTTTGGCAGATTTCTCGTAGAAGATGAAGCTCTCAGTCTTGTGTGCAATTCAAAATTCCTGCTTTACACGGGGAAAGAAACAGTTACCTGCAGAAGAGATGGTTTAAAGCAAACAAACTGTCTGTCATAAATATGCCAGCAAATTATTATTATTATTATTGCTATTATTATCATCATTTACCTGAAAGTCAAACGGATAAAGGTAAAGACTTGCTACTTTTTTGACAGGAATGCAAATACAAGCACAGTTCACAAATTCGTCATCAAGCTACTCTCAATTCAACAAGTTAGGTGTCATATTTAAGCTTAGAAAATGCTGTAACAGATGAAATAATAAAATCAAAATTGACATCATCTGCAAAGTCCCTCCCCCTTTTGGGGGTGAGCCAACACAAATGGTTAACACTAAACTTCCAAACTCAGCTACGCACACCAAAATTTTGGCACTATATGAAGCCATGGACAGCTATTCAAATATAGAAAAGGCCTTCAACATCAACTTGGCAATTTACAAAATTCATGCAAAATCAAGTGTGGGGATGAAGGAAGACCAATTAGAATGTTTCTCTTTGGAGACTACGAATTTTTGACTAAGTATTTGGGCCAATAATTCCTTCAACCAATGAGATGATCAACATTTATGAAGTGGTGAGATTTCTTAGAATTAAGAGAAACACAGTTAACAAAATCTACTGCTCTTCATGTGGATACTTTACTTGATAAAGAGAATAACATTTACCGTTATATAAGTTTGTACTAAAATATTGCCATCAATATCAACGCGCCACTTCAATCTTGGTAGAATTCAGAGGGGAAACCTAGAGAAAAAAGTGGCAGAATTGAGTTCAAAAGACCTTTATTACAGAAGAACATCAGATTGTCAAGATAACTATGGTGGGAACATAATCACCATAACTTTTTTCTCCAATATTCTTGGTCAAACTGTGGAATACTCAGGGTATAACATCATCTGTGGTGTGAGGCTGCAAGAGGATGGGAATTACATCCTTGACAAAGGAGATACTCTCCGTCAGCAGGAGTCAAAGACCTCAAAATCAAGAGCACAGAGTGACTTTGTTCCTAAGAGCAAATATCTTAGTTAAAATTTACTTGACTAAAGCCTTAACCAATGTGTAACGTAATATGATCATCAGAGAAACTATCTTGGTTAAAATTCACTTGATCAAAGCTTAAACCAATGAGCAAACTTGTAATTTCATCATCAATTAAATTGCCTTGGTTAAAATCACCTGTTTACCAATGAGAAGACTTGTTGAAATTTGATCATCATACAAATTGTCTTGCTTAAAATTTCACCGACTAAAGCTTAAAATGATAAGTAAACGTATTGTAGTTCCATCAACATAGAAATTGACTTGCTTAAACTTCACCTGACCATGACCTGACTTACATATTGTTGTGAGAAAATGGAACGGTAGTAGTAGTAGCAGCAATTGATGTGCAAATGGTAACAGTATGAAATTTCCATGGAATAAAATAGACCCAGATGAAATATGAACTGTATCCCTAGAGCTAATTTGTGAAGTTCTGAATATTTCCACCTTACTGAAAAATTTGTTGGCATTTTTAACTTACTGGGGTAGTACATTGTTGGACCAAGAACATTA
>JXSR01S021426.1:29766-50273 GCA_000969725.1 Ophiothrix spiculata | reverse complement strand
CATTAAAAGCTCATTTGCATAGGCTCTGCTGCCTGACTGGATGAAGTAATTGTAAGAAACGCATGATAGTCACAGTCTACTGCAGAAACATGTGTTAAATACTTGAACTCTTCTTCACATATAAGATAGAAATCTTCACATCCAACCAAAGGTTTATTTGTTTATAAATTAACTCGCTAAATGTTTTAAAACTTTCTTTTTTGCCAGCTTCATCTTATGTAATAACTGATCATTCGATCAACCAGTTCTTGGTTTTGCGTCGGTAACTCGTTTGTGGTAAAACAGTTACAAATATTTTCAATTAAGTGTCTAATGACTATACTGGACAAAATGGTTATAACAATTTTCAAATTAGCTAGTATCTAATAACCATATGTGACCTGCCAAATCAAAAGGTACCTTAAGGTAGGTATAGTAAATTGTGTGATACGTTCCATTGAAGCTGAGCAAAGTCAAAAAATACATCCAAGGTCTAATATCTATTTCATCAGAATCGTTAAATCTGCAGTATATTCTATCATATTAATCAAGTTTCAACAACCAAAACATAAGAAAAATGTGTTAAAACCCAAGATAAAAATCCAATTCAAGTTTTAGTTTTCCAAATCAGCCTGATGTGTTTTACCAATTTGTATGTATGTAAATTTGCAACCAAACATCCAATACCAGAAGAAAGGTATCATTTTAAAGATTGTCTTTCAGATGAGACCAAAACATCAATCTCTATTTCGAAACAAGCCATATTAAAGGTATCCTTTAATATGGCTGGTCTTTCAGAAAAGTTTAATAAGTATGCAAATTACTGTTATTATCATTCACAAGTTCCCCTCTCCGGGGATTACAGGTGGTTGCTTTATGTATTCTTAATTTTATTTAATTTAAAAAAAAAATGGATTTGGCTAAGTCTCTAAAAACCGCCTATTTAAAAAAAAAATCGCCTATTTTATGCCTAAAAACGTCTAAATTTACATATTTTGCGCCAAAACTTTCAGAGAAAATTACTAGCTACCCTTACTACCACTCCACCGACTTGCATTGCTATACGCCTCACCAGTGTCGAGAAACAAGCCAGGATGGACGGAAGGAAAGAAGGTCGGATGAACGGACAACCAGAAAACATAATGCCTCCGGCGGAGGCATAAAAAATGCCCATTGGAAAGTGACATAGGAAAGTAATTGCATCAAGAAAGAGAAAAAGAACAGGTCAAATTCAGTTTAAGGTTTTTATCAAATCAGTTAGTAGTTGCAAATAATTTTAGTTCTTTACAAAATGGTTATGAAGATCTATTTCTAATTATTGCCTAACAACACAGAATTTAAATTGCTTTGTAGAAAGGCAATTGAAATGCAAAATATTATCGCTACCATTTACATGATAAGTTAAGTCTACAAAGAATTGTCATGACAGACTTCATCTTTGATTAACTATCAACTGAACAAATTACATTTCTATCTTATGAGAATTGAAATGACTCTATCGTATTCATCATCATGTTTGCTCTCTAACAGAATTCCCTGTCCCCTCAAAACATCTATTAACTCATTTGAACTAATTCTGATCAACCATAATACAGGGACCAGGTTGTTATCAGCAGAAGATCATACATTTCTTTTATAGGTTTTCATTCTTTTGTGTTTGATAATTTTTTTTAAATGACCACTTATTCTAAATCAATGACTTGCTGTACACATTACATGTATTATAGATAATTTGCCTTACATAATAGAGTATGCAAAAAGGTATGATGCAAAGTCTATTGTTACTTATTTTCCCATCTGCCAGACCCAAGAAAAGGGAATAAAAACATAACACCTAAAAAAATAGAAAATCATCATCATACTCTAATTTATATAGAAGTTATGGACTCTTTTGCCCTTTCTCTATGCATCCTAATAGTCTTATGATAACACTCCCTAGACTAAGGGTGAACGTAGACAAAATAAGAGTATTTTTTTAGTTTCTATGTCTCGAGTATGAAAACTGCTGATACTGAAAATAAGAGTATTTTTTTAGTTTCTATGCTTCAAGTATAAAACTGATACTGAAATCTTTAATACTATACCCAAAATATGTGTGAGTGCCCCGCCCTCTCTCCAGTTCTGGTGAATTACTGGATACTCACACATTAGCTAGGTTGCGCAAACTGTCGTTCAGTCAAACCGAACGGAAAACAGCCTCATAATCTTTTGTTATTCATGAATATTCGCATGGGTAACTCATGAATAACAAAAGAATTTACGTTCGGTTTCACCGAACGACAGTTTGCGTAACCTAGCTAATATGTGTGAGTGCCCCACCCTCTCCCCTGACAGCCACAGCCTACATTTTGTGCTTCAATTCAGTGCAGGAGAATTACTGGATACTCACACAATGTGTGAGTGCCCCGCCCTCTCCCCTGACAGCCACAGCCTACATGTTGTGCTTCAATTCAGTGCAGGAGAATTACTGGATACTCACACAATTGAGTGCCCCGCCCTCTCCCCTGACAGCCACAGCCTACATTGTGTGCTTCAATTCAGTGCAGGTGAATTAAATGTCTTGCAGCTTGGCATCGTGATATTTTCTGTCTGGCTTACATGTATTACGCTTACATCTAATATTTGCTAGACTGACTTTTAAGGGATTCTTAATTTGAATTTAACATAATTATAGAAACTCGTCAAAAAGGTCCTGATTGCAGTTTTTCAACTTTTTTTTCAATTTTGAATCAGCCCAACTACATGTAAAAACATGATATTTAATCATTGATTTACTTCAAACAACAATTGGACATATTAGATTTGATTAGTACATTATTTTGTTCAGATAATATTTGCTAGACTGACTTTTTTAGGGATTCTTAATTTGAATTTAACATAATTGTAGAAACTTGTCAGAAAGGTCCTGATTGCATAAAAAAACTTTTTTTTTTAATTGTAATAGTCCAACAAAAAACATGATATTTAATCATTGATTTACTTCAAACAACAATTGGACCTCAACTATTAGATTTGATTCTACATTATTTTGTTCAGAATAATTTTCAACATAATGTTGAGATGTAGTATGAAAATATATGAAAACAAATGTTCCTAAAACAATAATTACTATTTAACTATTACACACTTTACATCTAATATTTGCTAGAGTGACATTTTTAGGGATTCTTACTTGGAATTTAACATAATTGTAGAAACTTGTCAAATAGGTCCTGATTGCATAAATAATTTTTCAAACTATTTTTTATTTCAATTGTGAATCAGCCCAACTACACGTAAAAAAATAATATTTAATCATTGATTTATTTCAAACAACAAATAAACCTCAAATTTTAGATTTAATTCTATATTATTTTGTTCAGAGTAGTTTTCTACAGATATCTATTTTTATACTGTATTTGTATACATTGAAATATTTTTGTCCTTAAAACATATTTCAAAATGTTGATATGTAGTATGATAATATATGAAAAAAGTAACAGTTTTCTAAAGCAATTACTATTCAACTAATCAAAAAAATCAGTTTAAAAGACTTTCCTCTACATATATTTTATGTAAATGCTCCCCTCAGTTCTGGTGATTAACTTGAAAACTACTTCAATATACACGTTGACTATTACTGATGTATTCCTTCGGTTCTTTTATTTACACCCCATGTTCAATTTATCATCAATTCTGTCAAAATAAAAAACTGTAGCAATGTATGCATAGCAAGAATGCACAAGAAAATGTGGAAATGTGTTGCGTGTACAAGACAGTGCAGCAAGAAACGGCAAGGTAATCCCTGCATAATGTATTAAGCTTAACACCTGGTATTAAATTGAAATTTTGTGCTGTCATATTTGTCGACTTGACAAATCATCTTCGTTATCATGTTGTGAAATCAATTATCAGCTCTGGTGTAATGAGATATTACATTTGCATTAATTAGCACATTTTGTGTTGTGTGTCTCAGTGTGTCTAATATTAATGTTTATTGTCCGGTGGAACAGTTCTGGATATAAAGCACCAGCAAATCAGTGGAAAAGCCTGTGTGGGCATTCCTCTTGTTATTTGGAAGATTCTATCCGCAATTCTCTGTCAGAACCTAGCTCCCAAAAAAGTGGAAAACAACCATTGAAATTACTGGTTCTCAGAATCACAAGATCCCCTGGTTTGACATTTTCAATTCATCTTACAACTTCACCTTATATGACCTTTAACCTTTGTTTCTGACTTTAGACCGCACTAACAAATAAAGATTAATATAATATATCCTATCCATAAACCAAGTTTGGTACAACTTTGGACTTCAACTTTACAAGTGAGGCTTATTACACAATTTCAGCATATATTAGTATGTGACCTTTTATGATCTTTGACCTGGTATGTGACCTTTGACCCTATCAACAAATGAGAGTTCAAATGCTGCACTTATGACCCAAGTTTGGTATAAAATTGGATCGATTGAGCCCATATTTATTGGTCGAGCTATGAGTTCATAGCGAGACCAATAAATAGCGGGCGTAAATCATCCAATTTTATCATTATCATGTTTTGGATCCAATATTTTCCCACACTTGGACACCTCAAAGCATGATAATGGTTATAATCCATCAAAGTACATACAGAAGTACAGTCAAATGTTAACCCTTTTTCACAACAGCCTATCTAAAACATACAATGCTGAACAAAGCAGTCATCTACTACTTACATAATTCCCTTCCTTTTTCAAACCATGGGGGGATAATATGGTCATTTCTTCAAAAGACTGATTTGTGCTCTTTCTATATATAAGCGCTGTTTGCTGCCAATCCAAAAAAAAAAAAAAAAGAGTGGGAGACCCAGAAATACATATTTGTCTCTGTCATTGAATTCTTGATGCTGTGAGTATGATTATGAAGAATACAACTTGCTATTAATAGTCTTGCAGTACATCATGTCCCAGATTGACAGCATCTTTTCCTCACAACATACAATTTGATCATTTCATCCTTGAGGGACATGATGGTATAATGTTTCTGTGAACATGAAAACATTATCAGACATTCATATTTGTCTAGCACATTATCTCCGATGTGTCAGTCATCACAGTGCAATCAATTAACCTCAATATCAAATAAGAATTTCATATTAAAGTTAAGTGCATGTACATCTTTTTTATTCAAAAAATAAATAATATATACCAAAGAAATATTGTACTGTGTGTTTTGTAGTTTCTGCCCTGATTGTGGCATCGTCACAATTCTATGGCAGTTTGACCTGAGATCTGCTGGTATGCCTGTCTATTGCCACTGCATTTTCACCAGCAAGGAAAAAGGATAAAATGTATGAAATCATATATTTTGTGATGAAAGCTCCAGGAAGGTCAGATGTGTATCTCATGTGTGCCTATATCTAAAGCTTATTAGCACAGTGCATGCCCACATGCTGGAACTTAGTTAAAGAAAACATCCTTTCCATGAACATCTCTATACATAATACATGTATTTTGAAGATTTAAACAAAATACACTGGTCCTATTACGGAATATTAAATGGTGAGTGTTGTGGAAATGTAATAAATTTATTTCAACATTGGTCCTAATCGCATATCATTTCCATAACTGAAAATCATTATGCATATATGCTAAGCCTAAGTGGGGTGATGAAATCCTGCAATTTTTGGGCCAGTACCAAGGCAATGGATTGGAGAACAAGTGGCAAAGCCCCGGCACAACATCTGAAAATCCTTTAAAATAAGAGATGTCCCCAATATCTGTCTGAATATTTTGTGACATGTATGCAAGTCATTGTAATAATTATATAGGTAGAGCCTAAAGGTTCCTGGTGTAGTCTCGGGCAAAATTTGAAGAAAGAACAAATATGCATTAAAGACCATCAAAGAACTACAAATCTGCCACAATCATTACTGCTACACCATGCAGACAGTTAAATCTGCGGCTAGTAGACATCGCCTGTAGAAATTGTTACTAATACAGAGGATGTTCCAGCCATCATGAAAACAATCTGGTAATTGGATCATACTAGAATGCACAATAATTGCTCCAGGACAATGACATGGTCAAGGTTGTTGTACATTGTAATGAATTAAATGTAGAGGCTTGGAATGGGAAATATGGATAAATGATAAAATGTTATTGCTGGCTTCTTATTTGTAACATTAAAATGGCATTTATTGATTTATCTATCCTTAAAATTTATCAACAGCTGTATTAATTTACTTTGGCTTGTGGAGGGTGACGAATGAAAACATTTAAGGCTAACGAAACTTGATTCCCGGTTTCCCGTAACATTTTTTCTGATCGTAATGAGGCAACATTTTCATTTTTCATTATTCATTACTTCCCATTTTCTATTTATCACAAAAAACCCATCATTTTCTGGGCGGTCATTTCAGAATAAAATATGTTTGGTTGACACCTGGGTGGAAACTGGACATTGATTTGAAGTTGGCCCCATGGAAATTGCTATGTATCGACGATAATGATTTTTATGCACCTCAAACAATGTATTAATTGAACCAAAACTCAGAAAAAGACAATTTTTAGCAAATAATGAATTTTTTCTTGAATCTGGGTTACAAAACGCGGGGGTAATTTCATAATGCGGGCGGGTGACGGGAAACCGGTAATCGAGTTTCATTAGCCTAATAGTTAGTGATTTTATTTACGTTTGTAACCTTACGTTGGCCATCATTATAGTGTGAGCCAGCCCCGGGAAGCCAGTCTCAAGTTCCACTGATCTCTTCAGTGAGATTAAGACTGACTACCGCAGGCTACCAAAATTTAAGAATATACTATCCAGAATCCTGATCAATAACTCTTATGAAGTTGCCTTATCCGGGCCAAGTTTATTGGTAATTTGTGGAGGACAGTCACATATAAGTCTACTTTTAGAGGGTTTTAACATCATATTTTAATACACCATAGAGGCTGGTATCAATTAATAATGATTTAATGTTGTTGAGTCTACTGCCTAGAAATATTAATAATGGTTGACAACTCAAGAGTGAAATTCCAGATCAAATTAAGCTTAATTCGATAACACTGGAAGCTTTGAAGTCATCTCTGCCATGTTTAGGATGTTTACTATGGTCTGATAATATTGCATGACATCGTTATTAGGGTGCAGTATTTGAGACATTTTCATGCAACAATAATCTTGGACAGATCCTCCCTATAGAAGAACATTGACCCAGACATCTTATCAGGACTGCCTACAATATGGGTCAATTTATACTCAGGTCTCCAAACAGAATTTTCCCTACAAAACATTTTGTTGTTGACGTCAAACTATGGGCAGCCATAGCTGTCAAAAAGGTGTCAACAAGAGCTAAATGTCTACAAAATTGATAAGGGTGTCTATTACAATGAAAGAGGTGTCTAAAATATATATTTTTTCTTCATACTGTGCACAACAAAATTCATGAATTTTATCAATGAAATAATAAAAGACACAACTAAATTTACCTTTAAGAAAGGAAACACTTTATATAGCTGGCAAAATGTCTGTGTTCTAAAAGTTAAATTCCATTTCTTACTTGTGATAAAAATATCATGTGCATTTTCACGTCAATTGGCTGTTATAGGTAGCGTGGGCTGTGCAAAATAGAGATTGTAAGAGGGATTCTAAGGATTATTGTAGCATAAATTTTAGTAAAGATTTAAAATTTTAAACATTAAAAATTCAGGAACCCAAGTTTAATTCAACAAATTGCCACAACTGATAATGTATGTAACTTTGGGTCAAAACATTTTGTACCAGTATGGCTACACTACATTCCATTTCAAATCTAGAAACAGCTAGGCTTTGGATTCGAATAATGGGTTTTCCCAGACATCGTATAGATGTTTACTAAATACTTGACTGAGAATTTCTGCAGCATCATTGCACATAAACCATAATGAGTTTTCCAGACTAGCATTGTCTCTATATCCCCATATGTATTATTAAGCTTAACAATCATTACACAGGATACCATTTTGAAATCTTTTTATTTTGAGCCACGTCTATAAGTCTCATCTTCAGTAGATAGCAAGTAAAACGTATTAGCTACGATTCAACATTGTTATGAAAACTCATTAATGCTAAATTTGAATCAATGAAAGACACAATACCTTTCAAAACAAACAACAAATCTCATTATTAATTCTCAATAGGACACTTGGTATTCAAGTAAATTGCTTTCTTTGGAACTGTTATACTTCAATTTTCCTAAATTTCAAGTTGCCAAATTTGCACTTGGCAATTGAAACATTTAAACATTTTCAGAATAAGTTTTTGTAGGGAAGTACTTTTGAACTGTAAAATGTTAAATATGGAGGAAAGCTGAGAATCATGTCAGTGATTATGGCTAATGCCTTTAACCAATCTCCCTGTTTCTACTCATAAACGTTTGCCGAGTGTTACCGGTTGTCTTTGAGTGTTTCCGATTGGAGTGTCCAACAGAAACTCAAATGGGTGTTGAATTTTCCGATTGTCAATCGGTAACCCAGCGATCGGTAACAACCGTCTATTGAGGTGGTTCTTGCCCAGTGTCTTCTGATCAATTCTGCAGCAGTAAAAGTAACAGTTGCAGGTTGCGATTGAACCGAAAGAATGGAAAGCAGAGGTCACCGTCTATTCTTCCCTGAGGTCACCAAATAAAGTAAGTGTAAACATCCGATTTTTTTGCTGATTTTTTTTTCAATTTTACATTAATTTGTTGTTGAAATATGTCCAAAACTCAAATTTCAGGTTATTGTGCTGTTGTTTACCTCAAAATCAATCGCCCACAATTCCTTGTTTTGACCTGAAGCTGACAAAGCAGGTTTCCACAAGGCCAGGTTTATCAGCTGTTTATATTTTCGAAGATCGAGTGGTACTTTAATCGCCTTTTCATTGCGAGTAGAAACGTGAAGGATGTTTTTGATCCGGATCTTGAACACCCGCTAAATAGCGGGTAAAGAAATGCTAAGAAATTGTTAGTGGATGCTCAGCAGAAACACGCAGATTGATGAGTTGTGATTCCCTGCCACTAAGAATATTCCTATATATTTTGTTTTTATAAGATCCATATTCTTATGTAAGGTCACCGTAGGTGTCTAGCCAATATTTCCCAAACAATAAAATTAGCTTTAGGCCTACAAGATTCAATTGCTTTTACAAAAATGCTGTAGGCTGTAAGACGGTGATACTAAATTAATTTATTCAATATATGTAATGTTATCGAAGAAAAATATATCCATTAAAATTGTATTTCATTGACACATTTATACAATGGAATAATCATTGTTTTTAAATCATACAAAATCTTGATTGTTCCCATGGTAGCTGTATATCTAGGACCCATTCAATTTTTTTGTGTTGTTTGGTTGAGTTTATTAGCTTCATTTAACTAAATTATTTAAAGTTCCACTAAGATTAGTACATTGTGAGCCTAATTAAATTTTGAGAGAGAGAGAGAAAATTAACCTGATTTTTATGATTTTACAAAAGAATACGAATAGGAATGTTTAGATGTAACGAATAACGTTCCAGTAATTGAAGTGCAGAAAATTTAAGAAAGATATTAAATATAAGATTTTAACATTATCAGAACATGAAAAACAATATTGTAAATGACACCTTATATTTGAAAATAAATATCAACAATTAGGAGATATGATGAAAATAAAGTTAACTTAAAGGATCCCTTTATTTCTTTTATATTTTCTCAGTTTTATTTTCTTCCTAAAATGTGATTTCCAGACTTATATTTTTTTCTTCCTAATAACATGCAACTTTGAGATCAATGGTATTTTGTATTTCTTAAATAAAAATAATAAAAAATACACCAAAATATATTTTTTGTTTAAGCTTTCTTAATGTTCAATTTTAAATGACTCCCATGTGTTCATTACAGGAACACATTCTACACAAAATATAAATATTACTGATTCAAAAGAATATCGCAAATATTACAAATAAATTGTTTGAATCTTCTATTTTTTAAATCCATTGAATTATCACGGTTACAGATTATTCTTTAACAGTACGTATCAGATAGAAAACTAAATACTCTTATTTGTAAATTATAAACCCTGCTTTTAGAATTTGGTTCCATTTATCTGCACATTTATATGATCACTTTTGCAGACATGTGTTCTTCATAGGAATATCTCTTTCAGCTTTATTTCATCATGTGAGTGCAAGAAAGTTGTATCTGCAATGGCTGTCTTAAGTTATGATTATTTAACACCCAGTCACTAAAATGTGAAAAATCCCCCAAATTTCCCTACCATAAGTCAGTGGCTCTTGAAATGGTTCTTCAGGTGATGGTGTCACCAGAAAAACCATTTTAAGAGCCACTGACCCAAGACTGAATATTAATATATGTGTGCAATCTAAAAGCAATAGTATAAGATTTGTACCAAAAATAGTTTATAGTAATAACAAAATAAGATGAAGGAATGTGACTATCTAAAAGCATTTTCAAGTGTATTTTCTCAAAAAATTGTTTTGCCACCGAAAAATGGATAAATAGCACATGCATGTTTTCCTATACTAATACATGTGGAATTTTGTGATCCCGAATTTAATTCAACACATGTTCATAACAGAAAAAGTAAGCAATTTTAAGCCAAATCATTTGGAGGGAATTAGTATCTGCGCAAAACAAACCCAATAAGCTAAAAAAAAATCAAAATGGGTGACAGGGGGCGCTTAATGAAACATGGCAGCTATTGCAGATACGACTTTCTTGCACTCATATGACAATTTTACGTTGTACTAAGCACTGTTGATCAAGCTTATCCAGCACTCATGGTCTCATGATGGACTAGAACGCACACGGCAATGTGTGAGACGAAATGTTATTATGCTTAACCCCGATTCACAAGACTGCGCTGAATGTATAGTGATGCGATACGGAATCTTGCTTACGGAATGTCAGTTTAGAGGTACAGTGTCTGAGGTGAAAAACAGAAAGGAACAGTTTTTATCGTAACAACCATGTGGTATGGTAGATTTTTCTCTTTAAACGATATATTTTGAATAACAATAAGAGGTTTTATTTGAAATTGCATAGAAATAAAATGAAATATTGTGGGGGTTTTCTTGAATTAACAACAATCTGAAATGGAGTAATTGTTAATTTAAAGTTAAATTAGTGTCATAATTGCCTATGACTATCCAAAACAAAGAGCTTCATAATGTCTGGATATTGTCCTAAAATTAAAAACCACAATGAAGGCTTTCCAATTCTGACATATCAATTTCTCAAATTTGAAATAATTAACACATTTTTGTAGATAGTTTAATTTGTGATGACCATTATTTGCTAATTGAATCAAAAATCATCCAAACAGAATTCGACTCTAGACTTGCATGTAATGAAAACAAAAATGTCCCAGAAAATGATAATTTGTAGTTTGAATTGTAATATGTAATTCTAGAGCCCTGATTGAAGTAAGCCTTTTATTTGGTTTCTTCAATGAATCCTTTAGGCCATAACCATGGTCTCTTGATTTTTTGTAGTTAATAATCGCTTTATGTGTAATTCAATGTAAATGTTTATATTGAGACTTTTGATGCAGAATACTACATTTAGTACCGGTATGCTATACAAAACTGCACTAAGTTGTTATAAGGTAAAAGCAGTAAAATTATACCGTTCAGACTAGTTTGTTTGCTTGTTTGTCCGACCTAAGAGAACATCTTTAATACCAAAATGGAGTAAGTTATGATCAATCCAAACAAAAGAATAAACAAGCAAGATTTTTGAAGTATATTAACACTTTCAAATATATCCCAGAAAAAAACCATTCCTACCAACAAGGCACCATATTTTGAATGGCCTCCTGTTATTAGAGCAATACATGATGACATGAATGTCCCAGACAAGCACAAACATGAACTGGTCCATGGCAGACATCAGTGCGTTCTACAGACAATTTAATAAACCTACAAAATTAGCAGGTTGGCTTCACAGATATTACATTTAAAAAGATATTTGATTAATATATTGTAAAGGAGTTATTTATAGACCTATGGGTTTGTCACCTGCACAAGTATATTAGTGTGAAACATGTTTAAAGAAAAAATAAAATTCACCATTTCCTTTGGTTTTTTGCTATATTTTGCTATAATCTTATTAAATTTTTTATGTATTTCATTAAAAAAACATCCAAAATATTACTGTGCTAAACAAAACAAACATGTGGAGGAAGCCAATACATCTCTTGAATACAGTGAAGAAATTACAGAGAATGACATTTAATTAAATATCTGAAAGCACAAGTACACAAATAGGACAGAATGGGGACATGCACAAAATAAATTATCAGAAGAGGCAGTAGGTGGATGACTAAGGAGAACTTCAACAAGTGATATTATAATCAATGAGACTTAAGATTTAAACAATTTACTATAATATCGACACCTAAATCCAAAGTGGTACATATGCAAGACTAAAAACATATATTATAACCCACTGTTTCAAACAAGTAACACTATTCTTCAACAAAGATGATGAAAACCCTAACACATCATTTTATTTAAAATGAAGAATTGGATTCATCCAGGTGTTTCAATGTTAGACTATAGAAGTAAATTGTGATTTGTGGACTTAACATATTTCGTGAGTTGCGACCTTATAAGCCTTATCCAAGGTGCATTCTCAAACTAATGGATGATCTGGCGGATTTTACGCAACGATCTGTGACAATATATTGATGTCCCAGGTTGAGGAACTTAGTCTCTTTGGTGGCTTGTCATAGACAGAACTGTAGGCCCCCACCAATATAAGATTTGATTCAAAAATGATTTGATTTTGAGTTAAAACAGTAAATGTCATCCATATACATATTTCTATCATGAGTTCTTTTCTCTAATGAAGTGTATTCACCAAATGCACACATGTATTTTCCTATAGGCCAATTAAGACAATCCTAAATTTAGTTCCAAAAATGCCATAACTGAAGAATGCAATTTTGAAACAAATCATTCAGAGGGTATCAATATCCACCAAACACAAACAATATCAAAAATCAAAAATCAAATGTCATAGGAGATAGACATTTTCAAAATCCATTCTGAAATCTTTGGAACGTTGATCACATAGCCGTTTTTGAAACCAATCACATGCAGGCTTATTAGTATGCAGATTTTGTCAACAAAATTTTCTTCCTTTAGAGTGGAAATTCTCTTGCATTTTCAGTGTAATTATTGTGAAAAATAATTATATCCAGGTAATTCCGAACAACTTTTGGCTGGTGGTAACAAACGGTCACTGACAGAAAGAGTTAAATTTCTATTTGAAATTGGCTGATTAAGTTCACATTTAAGCTGATTAAGCACATCAGAGCGCATCAAACTAAAAGTGCCTCGTTAGTGCTAACCTAAGTTACAAATTCAAAATTATATGCAATCAGAACGTGAAATTTACATTCTGAGATTTGTGTTAAAGAAGCACTTTTAATGTCAGCAATTACTGGATAGTGTAAAATTGGCTACGGGAATTCTGGGAAAATCGTGTTTTGAAAAGGTCTATAGGAGGCAACTTGTTGGAAGGATCTTGTAGTATTACTTTAAGTCCACTCAAAAGACTTGGGCAAATAAACAAGGTATGCTTCATTTCAGACTTATGACATCACTGCTCGGGATATTTTGACCTTTGCATACTGACCCCGTTGCCATTTCGCCCAGTCATTAGAAACCCTATCTTTCTTCCTAAATTTTAAATATAAGCCAATTTTATTCTTACATATTCTTATAGATCATATTCTTCTTCTTCTTTCTTCGTCATATGAGCTACATCGGGTATTTGAAACATTGAGCAAACTAGTTTCCTGTGATCAGGCAATGTTTCACTACAAATTGCTACAAACAGGTGGTCTATCTTCCATGTATGCTGCATAATTTATATCTTGACTTCAAACATCATGCACTTTATAAAAACAACTTGGCCTTATTCAATATAGGTTCTAAGGCTATGTGTAGTGCATGCACTCTTTAGAAAAGTGGTTCAACTTAAAATTAGAACTTAGATAAACCCTAAATGTTAATTTTAAAAAATGAAGAAAAAAAATACTTGGTAGAATTTTTCCTGCTTTGTACATTCATGATAAGGCTTCCTGGATCAGAGGGAATGATACCAGCTGTGCATACCATGTCAAAAAGAAAACCCTTCAAAACTACCAGGATTTATTTTGTTACACCAATTTGTCTTACAGGAGCATAATCCCCTCTGTCTTAAACCAAGAGATGATACCGGAAGTTGCTACCAGAATGGACATACAAAACAGCAGACTACAACCTGAGCTAGACTGAAGGCATTTCCTCTCCACAATGGTCAGCTGATGACCATGTCAACAATGGTCAAGACAAGGATGAATACAGTACCTATCTAAACAAAAAGATTCTATGACAGGTTGAAGAAAGGCTAGAATTTAAGTCGGATGTTCAATTAGGTCAGACTATAGATGGGTATTCATAAAACACTGGGATGCAATTTTAGCTGGAATATTGACTTTGGTAGATTTGTGGCTGTATTCCTGGGGATCTGTATTTATTTTGATAACATTTGACCTTATTCCTAAGGGTCCATATCAATATCGATTCAAAGGTCATAGGAATACACAAAGTTGTCTACAAGTATTTCATCTGCAACAAAAGTATAGTATACCAAAGAAATTATCTGATATATCATCACTAGGCCTGGTTTTGACTGCATCAGAACATAATTAAATTTTAAGTGACCTTCCATATCATATTTGATCCTTGACGTGTTCTGTGCCTTGTCAGTTGGACCATACTTGTATACCTAATTTTGCACCGGAATATTTATTGAAAAAAACCCAGTTATTCTAAGGTATTTTATGCAATGCAAATGGGTATGATTTCAGTCTCAAAATATTCTGTAGGATGTAATTTTCCATCAAATCTCGGTGGTATGATTATAAAGTTTATGAGAAAAATAAAACACTAGAACCCGTTTTGTATGATCATACTCAAGGTTTCCTAGAGCAGAGGGAACAAGACCATTTCTGACATATGCATATCATGTAAAAAAGCAACTCCAACAACTGATACCACAACCAGGACTCATTTTACACCAATTTCTCTTAAAGAGCATCTACATCCCCTCTGTCTTAAACCAGGAGATGATACCGGATGTTGCAACCAGAATGGACTTACAAAACACCAGGCTGCAACCTTAGCTAGACGGACGGCATTTCCTCTCCACAATGGTCAGCTGATGACCATGTCAACAATGGTCAAGACAAGGATGAATACAGTACCTATCTAAACAAAAAGATTCTATGACAGGTTGAAGAAAGGCTAGAATTTAAGTCGGATGTTCAATTAGGTCAGACTATAATAGATGGATATTCATAAAACACTGGGATGCATGTGAAGCTTGAATATTGACTTTGGTAGATTTGTGGCTGTATTCCTGGGGATCTGTATTTATTTTGGTAAAATGTTGACCTTATTCCTAAGGGTCCCTATCAATATTGATTCAAAGGCGATAGGAATACACAATTATGTGACACTGAAATATGTCTACAAGTATTTCACCTGCTACAGAAATATATAGTATGATACCAAAGAAACTTTGATCAGCACTTACCGCACAATTTTACAGAATATTCTATGCCGATTTTCTTTTAAACAAATAAAAAACGTTCAATAAAAATCCATGTATCTATTGTAGTAATGCACTTATCACTTGTAACTCCGCCCCCGGGTACCCGGGCACTAGCGGGGAACTCATCATGCTTGCGCGGGGAAGTTGTGCATGCTGATGTCCCCGCCAGGCGGGGAACTCGTGCGGGGATGCGGTGGTGACTCGGGTGACCATTTAGACAGGGAATTTGACCGGGACTTAAATCTATGGAATTTGAGCCCTTTCCCCGTGGTATGGGGCCGGGACTTCGTCGGTGACTCGGTTTTGAGGATGCCCCGCCCTACGGGGAAGTCAGCGGAGTGTTCGGCGGGGACTCGTCAAATTCTGATGATCGAGTTCGGGCGCATTCCCCGCTAGTGCCCGGGTACCCGGGGGCCGGAGTTACAAGTGAATAAGTGCATAAACAGGTGCGTTCTAAAAAAAATTCCAGGTCTTTCTATATAAAAACATTTTTTCACCATCAAAACTCTGGTCTTATTCCAAAGCATATGAGAAACAAAATAAACTTGGGTACTTGTTGCAACAAGTATGCACCATAAATACTGCCCCTTAATACAAAGTAACTATTTGGCATTGAACAAAATGTCTTGTTCAAAGTTTATTTAACATTGATCTATTTATAAGAAAAAAAACATTAGAAACCTTCCTGCTCAGGATTCCTAGAGCAGGCAAGACCATTTCTGACATATGCATATCATTGTGAAAAAAGAAAACAGCTCAATCCAAAAAGACTATCAGGATTCATTTTGTTACACTATTCTGTCCTTTAAGAGTGTATAAATCCCCTCTGTCTTAAACCAAGAGATGATACCGGAAGTTGCTACCAGAATGGACATACAAAACAGCAGACTGCAACCTGAGCTAGACTGAAGGCATTTCCTCTCCACAATGGTCAGCTGATGACCATGTCAACAATGGTCAAGACAAGGATGAATACAGTACCTATCTAAACAAAAAGATTCTATGACAGGTTGAGGAAAGGCTAGAAATGAAGTCGGATGTTCAATTAGGTCAGACTATAATAGATGGGTATTCATAAAACACTGGGATGCAAGTTTAAGCTGTAGTATTGACTTTGGTAAATTTGTGGCTGTATTTCTGGGGATCTGTATTTATTTTGATAACATTTGACCTTATTCCTAAGGGTCCATATCAATATCGATTCAAAGGTCATAGGAATACACAAAGTTGTCTACAAGTATTTCATCTGCAACAAAAGTATAGTATACCAAAGAAATTATCTGATATATCATCACTAGGCCTGGTTTTGACTGCATCAGAACATAATTAAATTTTAAGTGACCTTCCATATCATATTTGATCCTTGACGTGTTCTGTGCCTTGTCAGTTGGACCATACTTGTATACCTAATTTTGCACCGGAATATTTATTGAAAAAAACCCAGTTATTCTAAGGTATTTTATGCAATGCAAATGGGTATGATTTCAGTCTCAAAATATTCTGTAGGATGTAATTTTCCATCAAATCTCGGTGGTATGATTATAAAGTTTATGAGAAAAATAAAACACTAGAACCCGTTTTGTATGATCATACTCAAGGTTTCCTAGAGCAGAGGGAACAAGACCATTTCTGACATATGCATATCATGTAAAAAAGCAACTCCAACAACTGATACCACAACCAGGACTCATTTTACACCAATTTCTCTTAAAGAGCATCTACATCCCCTCTGTCTTAAACCAGGAGATGATACCGGATGTTGCAACCAGAATGGACTTACAAAACACCAGGCTGCAACCTTAGCTAGACGGACGGCATTTCCTCTCCACAATGGTCAGCTGATGACCATGTCAACAATGGTCAAGACGAGGATGAATACAGTAGCTATCTAAACAAAAAGATTCTATGACAGGTTGAAGAAAGGCTTGAAATGAAGTCGGATGTTCAATTAGGTCAGACTATAATAGATGGATATTCATAAAACACTGGGATGCATGTGAAGCTTGAATATTGACTTTGGTAGATTTGTGGCTGTATTCCTGGGGATCTGTATTTATTTTGGTAAAATGTTGACCTTATTCCTAAGGGTCCCTATCAATATCGATTAAAAAGTGATAGGAATATATAAGGGCATGACACTAAAATATGTCTGCAAGAAATCCACCTGCTACAGAAATATAGTATGGCACAAGGAAAATGTGTTCTTTTATGACTAAGCCCAGTTTTGACTCCACCATTTCATGCAATGCAATTGGCTAGAATAATTTCCTACAAAATATGAATCCGCTCATCTCAAACTACCCGTAATTTTTTTTGCATTAAAGTTAAATACATACAAAGGTTATAATTCTGCAAACAGATTTTTGCAACAATCTTATCATCATGCTTGCTTTAGAACACCTAGATCTGAAGTATGAAAAATGTCTGTTTCTTCCGAGGACCAGTAGGCCACATGTACGACTGGTCTAAGGTGAACAATCAGTCACATATGCTATGCAATGCCAATTTTTTCACAAGCAAAAGTTTGTTATATATGAAGTGTGTTAAAAAAACTGAATGCAGATACTTGTTCAAATTCAAATGGACCAATATAATTCTAAATTGCCAATTAGATGTAAACATTTGGCACAGACTAAAAAATTACTGTTATGATTTCAAAAGATTTGAACATTTTAATTTCTATTTGTAAGTTAATTATTACATTCTTTAATGTCCATGTTGAGAATGAGAATATTTGTAAAAAACACATAATTTTGCTCAAAATGAAAATTAAATACTTTGAACTTTGAACTAATAAATTTGTGATAGATAAAATTCCAATTAGAAAAACTCACAGTTTCGATAGTCCATTCTGCTATCTTCCAAAGTGGATTGTGATGGTTGAGTCTTTAACATATAGTACAATTTAACATATGCTTTATTTTGCTAAAGTCACCAACAGAAATATTCAAAATCATCAATTTTAAGGTTTTTTTGGTAGAATTGTAAAATTTGCACTTTGCAAAATTTAGTACATAATATCTAAAACCATATTACCTTAAAACCCTTGCCTACGAAATAATACCTATCTCTATTGATATAAATTTGTCTCGTCTAGACGTTCCAGTGACACAATTAAAAGTCTGGAAACCTGCATTGATAGTGCATTCAGTGTTTGTGTATCCAGACATTCCAAATAGTCTGCCTATTGTACTTAAAACATCTGCAACTGTACCCAAATCTTATTTTCTCCTGTATATAGTGTAAAAGTATCTGACCAAAGTGATCTCAATTGTGGTAGGCCTAATTATAACTATGTGTTATTCTATAGGACTATCTTAAGTATATATTGGCTAAACTCATATTTCACCTGCGTGCTATTCAGGTAAACTAACATAAAATAAAATATTTTATTGAATGAGCATTCATACTAGATATTTAAATGGGGCGTTTAAAAAAGGCAAAATACATTTTCTAAATACTATATATATGCTTATTAAAATCATCATTTGCTCTATGTTCATAATATATGCAGATAATTCAGAAATCTCAAACAAGCTAGACATGTAACACCTCCTCAGGTCAATTAAAGGCTACATTTCAAAGAATTTTATGAAAAAACTGCTATTTTAACCCCAAGCCCACTTCACGTTTATTGCACACGCACCTGTGGGAGCTTGTGGGTTTTGGTAACAGGTCTTACAAGACATTCTGCTTTCAGTTACTTGCTCTAAATTCAACAGATTCTGCTCCAAATACACACACTGTTATTTGTGCTACATTCTTTTGTATATTTTAGGGTATGAAAAGATTCAATGAGTTCATTCAAAAAGTTTTGATAATGCCTTTTCTATTGAATATGTGGCCTTATTTGGTAGTATCAAGTTTTCCTAATTGTTATTTTACATATTGCTTGTAGTGGTCTTGATTTTTATTTAACAAAAGAAACCAGGCTATTTTAACCTGGTCCTTATGTGTGTGTTTAGGTAGGTTGTATTTCATTTGCTACATTTTTCCCTAAGGTTGGGAACTTGGATGGTTTATACCACCAATCATGATTCAGACTCAATCAGGGTTGGATGAGGTGAAGGAGGGGACACCACCATATAATATATTGATTACTAGACACCGAAGCTCAAATGCTAAGGATTGTGGTGCCCAGTGTTTCCGCTAAGGCCGTATGACGCACCATTGGCGCAAGAGCGGTGGAAATTGGTGCATCGAGTTTCTGAAAATGTGTGAGAAAGATATTTTTCTAGCTTTATTGAGCCAATTTTCAGCCACAGCTTATGATTATGGCACAAGCACCTCTTAAACTTTGTGAAACTTGCTCGAATTGGTGCAAGCTCAAAAACCATATCAGAAACACTGGTGGTGCCCATGTCCATTTCCGTAGCATCTAGGCCAGACTCGTAGTGTGCATATATGTTTGCAAGCACCAACTATTAAAAGATACATAACTACCATGGCTACCAAGTTGGTGTTAATGCTAACTCTTTGTAAAAATAGGGTGCTTATTTTGTGTAAAATTCAAATAAGTGTGGGTATCCATTTATAAATAGTTGCCTTCTTCAATTGGTTTTTAAAAGCCTTGTCAAAATACAATATTAAATAGGTGCCCCTGTCTTGAAATCAGATCTTGACATTAATGTCTGCATTCACATCGAGAACAATAAGTATGTATGTATGCAACCCACAAACCGTATGTGACACGAATGCAATATGATTCATGGATTGCGCAGGGAATTTCATTCTCTTATATTATGATTCACTGTTTTGTTCAGGCCTATAATGTCTTAACTAAACAAACATTTCTGAACTAAATAACACTCTCTCCAGAGCAAAATGCAAACTCTACTCACAAAGTGCAATAATTCTTGACCAATATGTCACAAAACAAAGCGTAGCATATACATTTTTATTTTGGACAAAACTGGAAAACACACTGAGATTTGTTA